>JAPQRP010000016.1:1444069-1455670 GCA_037367295.1 Apogon hyalosoma | reverse complement strand
TTTATATAATATTTACATGTAAAATAGAACAATCAGTGAACTACACAAACCAATAACAGTGAAAAAAGGGAAAAAAAACAGCAAAACCTGACAAAAAAAACACATCAAAACACACTAGTAGAACACTCCATAACAGCAATACCGCTATTATATACAATTATTTACAAGAATTCACCACTAAAACCTCACTAAAACACTGATAAAAGTAATAAAAATCTTCCATTGCTCTCTCATCAACTGCACTCTGCTGCTCTCTGCTCCACCCACCTTCCACCTTCCACCACCACCCCCTCACCCAATGCAGACCTTCACCTTCATGTGTTATAGACCAATAGAAAGAACCCAATCTGAGATAAAAGATGATGCTTGGATTCTGTCAATAAACGGTTCAGGAGTTACAGTAAACAATGACGGTAGATGAAAAACAATCGTCTAAAAACCCTAATCAGATGCTAGTTGTAGTCTGAGTTTTACCTGCTTTAGTGATGTAGAGCGGCAGCCAGAACAGGAAGGTGTAGCTGACGAGTTTAGCGAACAGCAAACACAGAGAGAACTCGATGACCCCCTGCAGAAACAAACACACAAACCCACGGATTCACTGATTAAATGTCACATCAGGTTGTGAGTTTTTTAGTGAGTGAGTTCTGTGTGGAAGTGGAAAGAGTTTGGAGAAGACAGGAGGAAGAGGAGGACACACAAATGAACATAACTGGACAATAAGTATAAAACAGGGTCAGCATCATCATATCAGTTCAATCTAATGGAGTCACTGGGAGATTAAACAATAAGATTCAATATAACAGGACTTAATATCATGATGATATTTATTACATTATCTGTTTTTATTTTTGCTTATGTTTATGTTTCAAGTTAAAATGCTTCAGGTAAAATGTTTGAGCATCTTTTTGTTTTAGATTTTTCCTTTTATCAAGGTTTATTCATTGGTATTTTTGCAACAAACCACATACCAACAAACTAATCCCCACCCTAGTACAACTCCAACACAGGACAAACATTCTTGCACGAAAAAAAGCAAAGAAATGAATACTTTGAGCATATTCACATTCAGTTGTTTGACATAAAGAAGATGAGCAAAAAAAAAACCAGACAAAGGAAAGGGATTGCAAATAATAAAAAGCAAGTTTTACGTAATTTTTTTTCCAATAGTGTGATTTTATGTTGCCTTCAGGTGCTGTTGGGAAGATGAACCTTTCCACTTGTGAATTCAAAATTACCAGTGTGTTACATTCAACTGCTTTTGTTGTCGTAGTGAAATGAAAAATGGCTGAAACATTGTTTATTGTAACCTGATACTTGGGTAAAACAGTTTTGGACATGTTAATTCATCTGCTACAGCATTTATAAATAAAACATAAATGCACTATTTTTTATAGACTTTCAAACACACTGTTAATAATATTCATAGATATTGTTAATAGTGTGTCTATTCATGTTTTATGTCTTATTATTTTATTCTACTTCTATTCTTATTTTACTTTTTTTTTTTAATTTTATATTCTATTTTTATTGTACTTTTTAGTTTTGTTTTTGTAATTTTATATTTGTTCTCCTTATTTTCTGACATACTGGGGTTTTTTATAAATATGGTTGCACTGACTGGCGCTGCACTCACTAATTTCATTGAACATGCAATGACAATAAAGGTTATTCTATTCTGATATGAAAATGACATTTTTGTCCATATCACATGATCAAGACCCGACCATTTGAGCGTCACACACTTGACCTGTTTCAACAACTGTTAAATGTAACTGAAGAGCTACATTTATACTCAATGATCCTATGTTTTGAACAGGGACTGCACTGTTCTAAACTGAGTCAACCCCCAAGTCCCCTTGGAGGTGCATTGTGGGTAATGTATGTTTATAACTGACCGGTATCCGTAGGGCACCCATGAAGCTGATGGCCGAGGGCTCTGATTCGCTCTTCACCACCACGACTGGCTGCACCGGGACGCGAACGCTGTCCCGCGGTAACAGCAGCTCGGTGTCGTAACTCTGTAGAAAACAGACGGGAAAGGAAGAGGGAAGTCCAGACACGGAATCAAACGCACTCACAGCTGAGTAAGGCACAGACAAATTATCTGTCTGAGCCGCGAATTTCATGGAAAAATCACAGAAATCATATAAAAACAATCAGTGATACTCAATGAAGTAACAGTCATTTAAAGAGGAATTAAGGAACATGTCCACATAATGTTCTTTCCAACATAAAAACTGGAAAAGGTGGATTAATGTCCATTTATGCTCCATCCTCAATAGGTGTGTTTCCATCCAAACCAATTCCAAATTTCTACCCAATTTTCAGAAAAATCACCAAAAGAAAACTATTTTTTTCATGTTTCTATCCACTAGTGCATGTACTAACCTATGTGTTTTTTGTTTTTGTGATGTTTATAAACTACATGGACAGAAATATTGGGACACATCATGTCTACAGATGAAAGAGGTCCTGTTCATGCTGATTTGACATGTAAACATTAATATGTCCTTAAAGTTTAATGGGAGATTGTTCTTCAGTGAGATGTGAAAAAGGCAGATGGTTAGTTGTGGTAGAAAATTATTATTTACAGTCAGAGCACGAAAAATATTTTTGAAATTTACAGGTAGAGCATTTAAAATCAGTCGTGGATAAAAAAAATAAAATAAAAACAGCTTAGGATGGATGGAAACACACAAATGACTGTCAGAAAGTATGAACGCTGGATACAGACACTTTTAGAATACTGTGTTTTGATTGGTCAGCTTTCACGAAGCCTGTCTAGCAATAACAGC
Source organism: Apogon hyalosoma (assembly GCA_037367295.1). Classification (NCBI taxonomy): domain Eukaryota; kingdom Metazoa; phylum Chordata; class Actinopteri; order Kurtiformes; family Apogonidae; genus Apogon; species Apogon hyalosoma. The sequence continues at coordinate 1,452,875 of JAPQRP010000016.1, read as the reverse complement.
TGTGAGCCCCGCCCACCTGGAGGCTTTGTAAACAAACAGCAGCAGACGGACAAGACTTCTGTTCCTGGTTCTTTATGCGAGATGAAAACTGCACAAACCATCCACATACAGCTTTGGAAATGATGTTTAGACCTGATGTTCATTCTGTTTTTGACATTTTTAAATCAAATTTATGATCTTTTGGCCTCAGAATGCTGATGGTTTCACATGTCATATTTAAGACTTTCTGGTCAACATGGTCCAATGATTTTTTTTTTCCCCAAATCTGTATGTTGGAGGCTGAATCTGATCTGTCTTTGAGAGAACAGGAAAAAGCAGAACATTAAAGAGCGGTGACCAGCGTTTAGACTCCGCCCACAACAAAAACTTAGACTGAATCCAAACGTCTGGACTGAAACTGAGCCTCCTGTAAAGAGGACATGAGCTCCAGAGTCCAGATGATGCCATTTAGATTGAGCCTAAGGGTGATTTTTACCCATAATCCCCTGCCTGCTGCACAAGGCACCATGAAACACCTGCAGGAAACTGAAGAAACTGACCTTCCTGTTCAAGACACTGTCCTCATAATAGTAATAGACCTGATGGATTATAATGACACGTTAAACACAGTAACACACATGTACCAGCCATTTTCACAAAAACACCTGAATGAGTCTGAGAATAAACAGAAAAAAATCTATGAGTTCATTAAAAAAAAACACACAGCTGTGTCTGGTACATTAACCTTTAGTATCTGGGTGAGCATATAATGCACAGTTTGCACTTCATGTTATAAAGGGTAATGTTATTTTTCACAATTTATTTTAGGTCAGAATTCAAAAATTGTTGCATGGTTTTTAAAAATTCTGACCCATCCACTAAAATTAGTATCAAGTCAGATGGAAACAGATGGCACTTCACTATGTTAAACTCCGCTAAAGTTTTATGACTTTCACTTTAAATGATTGTTTATTTCAGATTCTGTTCTTCCTTTAGGAGAAAAAAAAACACTGTCTTTTCAAATATGTCTGGATGATGCATTGAATTCCTCTGGAGACGTAGTTCAACAAAAACTGAAAATCTCTTCATTGTGACTAAGTTTTTTGTTTTTTTTTTAAGATTTTAGCTGATTTACCCTTCCAGTACACCGGTGAGCATATTATGCACACACCCTTCTCAACATGGCGAACATTTTTTTGGTTTTAGTTCAGGTTACACATTCAGACCGATATGATAATAACCTATAAATAATGACTTAAAATTTTCTTCTAGGTTAAATGTGACTAAAATAATATGACATTATGCCTATAAATAATGACAACTCCAAATTTTTTCTGTTAGTAAAAAAAAAACAACCATGAAATTATGAAACTATTGACATTAAACTATCCTTTAACAATAAACTGTGAATAACCTGAACAAATATGAACAACCTGACACGTCTAAAGAAAATTAAGTGTAATTTTAACAATATTCTACCTATTATTAAATGTTTTGTGCCTTTCCAGATCTGATCCACAATGCACATGTATAAATGATAAGTTGAGGCATAATACTGTTAAAATTACATTTATTTTTCTTAAGATATTTCAGTTTTTTTCAGGTTATTAACATCTCTTTTGTTTGGATAGTTTGTAAATGTAAATATTTTCATAATTTAACATTATATTTGTATACTAAAACAAAGACAAATTTGTAGTTGTCATTATTTATAGGTTATTCTGTCATTATTTCACTGGTCTGACCCACTTTAGATCATACTGGTCTGAATGTGGAACCTAAACCAACATGAGTCTGACGTCCCTGATGCAATGTCAACATATAATGGGGTTAAATGTCCTCAAATGCGGCTGCAGAGGCTCTGACCTGGTTTTTATCATCCTTATACTGCAGATACATCTCTGTGTGTCCGTTCACTCCACTCCAGCTCTTCGACGCCACCTGAAAAAAAGACAATCATTCACATCACATTCATACAAGAAAAGACACAGGTTTATATTATTCACACATGAAATAATCTCTACGTTGTATCTGCACAGTACATTTCAACACTCTTAAGCTCATGCACTGATTTGTTAAAAGGTAAATGTTTCATGTCTTTAGAGGTCAGAGGTCAGCTGATAGTTTCACCTTCAGGCCATTTTTGTCATTATTCTTTGTTGATTTGCTGATCATTATGTCAATGGTTGCATCTTATGTCATGAATTTCTACATGAATATTCCTTTTTTGACATATTTTACACTAATGTCAGTTATATACACTAATGACACTTTTTAGACCCTTTAGTATAAAATCTAATCATAATCAAAAAATTTTTCTGCATAAATCTCTTAAACCACTTCATCTCTGCCCAATACTACCAAATGTTTGATAATTTTCAGGATTTTAACCCTCTAAATGCCAGTTTGAAAATATGAACCCTTAAACATTTCACTGCTTCTGATTCTGTTTGGTTTTGTAAATTGGCTTGAGAGTCTGGTTTCAACCAGCTCTATATGTAAAGTATCATGAGATAACTTCTGTTATGATTTGGCACTATATAAATAAAATTCTACTGAATGTGATTGGCTGCTTTACATCATGACGTGTTAAAGATTAACACTAACAAAAATAAGAGTGCTGAAAAACATTCACTTCATCTTTTCCATGACCCTGGTTTTCTCTCGCTGTTCCGTTATGACATTACTGATCTGAACATTATTTATCAACTATTTTCTGTGCTTCTTCTAAACTCGGTCAGCAGATTAGTTTACAGCTGGTTTGTTGTTGAAGTGGACAAACATTCTCCCTCTGCAGGAACAGGCTGGGAGATAAAACAAGCTCAAACAATGATTTTTACCGAATACAGACAGATGTAACAGCCTGTCACACAGAAGAAAAAAGACAAACACCTGTGAAATAGTTCCAGGGTCCCTGTATGTCAGCATCATGTTCTATCTGAATCAATCCCCAGTTTGAATTTGTGACGTCAGGTTCTGTCTCTATGTTGGGAGTCCTGTGGTCTGGATGCAGGAGGTCAGTCTCCTAATAGGGTGGGACTTTCACTGGAGGGGAACTCAACTAATTCAAAGTCCATATATGACTTCTATCAGTGATCAATAGGAACTATATTGATATCTGGAACCATTTACATGTTATAAACCATCAAAATATGACCATAATAAGGAAAGGTGCATTTGTAATACTTAATACTTCTCAACACTGTGAACAAAATTTGTAGACATTGTCCCAAGAAAATACATATAAATTTCAAATGAAGCCGACCAGTAGTTTCGTCAGAGATATTGGAAGAATTTGCCAACGACGACAAAGACGACAGTAGACACAGCACCTTCACAATAACTCATGGTTGGTGACATAAAACTATCCTGTTTGATGAATAAATCAATGTCTTAATCTATACTCATGTAAAGTCATAAGAGCCTGTTCTGTATTTAGTCACTGGGGATGTGTTCAGGGCAGATCGTAAACTGAAATCCTCATTACTTAAAGACTAAATGCTGCATTCAAGTATACTATGTAAATTCAGAAACCCTCACTCAAATGGTCTGAAATGTTTACACCAGGAGAGCTGATTGTGTGATTGCTGTTTTTCTTATTTACATGATGGTTCATTTGTTATGAAACTGTTTAACACTAACAGTCGTCTCATATGTTATATCATGATAAACATTAATGTCACACAGGGCTGATTCATCTGTAATTGAGATGATGCTTGTGTGTGTGTGAAGCCACAGATGACAAATGTTGCTATGGCAACTGTTGTCATGCACCAGTCCCACAGTGACACAAGTCGAACAAAAACACTGATACACAACTGAACGAAGGGCTGCAGCCACTGATTACACATCAACAATCCACCTCGAAAAAAGTGTTATGTAGAACAAAGATGAGCATCAAATTCTCAAACGTTTAGGATCAAAGTTGGAAAAAAAAGGCTGTGATTAAGTAGTAGTCGATGTTTCCAACCAACTGGACCATCGCAAATCGACAGCTGATGAATTAGGAAATGATTATTATTCTGTGTCTTATAAAATAAACCACTATAAGACAAATTAATGGGAAAATATTATGTAAAATGAAACATTAAATGTCTTCTCACAGAGGGTTGTTGGAAGTGGTGTTTTTCACCTCTGGATGGTGTTTATCATCTTCCATAGCTTTTAACCATTACATGGACAGTGATAGTAAATAGTAAATGTACAGTTTTCCTGCAGAGGATTCAGAAAACCTCCACCTAATGTGTTTAAGTAGAACACCACCTTCAGAAAAACACTGTAATAAACTCAAATGATGCTAAAATAAATGTGAAACTGAGTGGAATGAGGACATGAACCCACCCCATCACTGAAAACACAGACACTAAGATCCTCCGAAACTTAAAAATTAAATAAAAAGTAAAATCTCAGACCATTTGTGTGAAATAAAACTCACGTTTAGACATATACCCTCCATACTCACAGTTTTTCCTGGAGATGAATTGTGTGCGTACATGCTTTTCAGGTCGTTTGGATCTACAGGAGACAAAGACACAACACATTAGACTCTGACTTAAGGCTTTATTAACCCATAAAGACCCAGTGCTACTTTTCTGGCAGGTCCAAACTATCTTTTTTCCTCAATATTTAATTTTTCTCATATGATTTATCATCATTTATTAAAATATTATCCTCTGTATTTTGCGTTTTTTTCTGTGAAAGTCAGCTATTTTCCTTTATTTAATTCACGGATCGTGTCTATAGACGTTCATTGAAGCTCCGATTAAAGTTAAGGGTTATATCAAAAACAGAAAACTAACTTTTTCAGTAAAATACATCATTAACTGAACATAAAAACAAACATCTACAACCTTATTTTGTTCATTTTTAGTCATTTTAATTGTTATTTTATTGGTTTTTGCTCATTTTTGCCAATTTTATTACTTTTTCTTCAATTTTGTTTATGTTGTGACTTATTCTGTTCAAATACTTATTATTTTGTTGATTTATTATTAATTTTTGTTCATTTCATTGATCACTTGGGCTGTGTTTGTTAATTTTTCTGCTTATTTTATCCTTTATTTTTACTTCATTTAAGTCAATTTTGCATTTTTTTTCTTCATATTATTCATTATTTTGCCTTTTTTTAAATTTGTTTTTGTTCATTTTATTTATTATTTAACATAAACTCAGTGTCTCCATCCACTGTTATTTATCAAACTCAATGGGTTTTACTGGTGAATCAATGTTGTAGAAGATGATGGTGTTTCCATGGTAACTATGGAGCCTCAGAACATCTAAATGGGTCATATGTGATGACCATGAAAAGATGACAAATTGCGATTACGCCAGTTGTTCACATGTATCGATAGGATTAGTGAATCAGAAGTTATTAGATTAGTAGATGGTTTTGGTTGCTGGTGGTTGTTTGGGTCTTTACGGGTTAAACCTCTGCAGTGTCGATGGGTTAAATTTACACCTGAGCTGGTTTGACGCCGCCTTCACTGTGTCTGTGATGATGAAGATGCTATACTTACGCTCAATGAGGAAGAGGAAACAGACCACGCCCATGGCAGCGATGATGAGGCCGGGTACGATGAAGGACAGGCCCCAGTTGGAGGAGACCCAGTACCCGGCGATCAGAGAACCCAGAATGTTCCCGACCGAGGTGTGGGAGTTCCACAGGCCCATGATGAGTCCACGCCTGGAGGATGGACACAACAGAGGGTTAAGACATAGACCGCTCTACCAGACCAGGGGGGACGTCTACTAGGACACGGTAAACAATCACCCAAATTAACAATAATGTTTAGAATAAAGATCGGTGAAGTTCTGCCACAGATCCCAATGTACTGGACAATACAGATAAGAAGTGGATTTGTTCCCACCGACAGGCCACTAGAGGGAGTAGTGAGCCTGGATTTTAGGAGGATGAGCAAGGAGATATACTGGACAGCTTTTTTTAGTTTTGATGAATTTTATAGTATGAAATCTGAGAACAAAAAAGGTTTTTAAGATGTGACGAGAAGATTAAAGACAGCCTATACAAAATGTGTCTATGTTTTTATTATTAAAACAGTAAAACTAGAAGTCGATGGATTTAAAGGGTCAATAAAATAATCAGCATCAATCTCAAAGTCAGTTTTTTGTTGCAATTCAATCATTGTCTTTTGTACTTTGCAATTCAAGAGTCTAACAGGAAACTAGAATCTACTCACTTCTAAATAAATTGAAAATAATGAATAACAAATTAAAGTGTTTAGGCCACTTCAGCATGATGTACACTTCTACTACAGTCAGTAGAGAATGTGTGATTTATCGTCTCATTTGAAACTGTAGTTTGTATAAGCAAACATCAGAAGAAGCAGATGTATTGGACTGTAGAGAACTGAAGTAGGCCGGGGATTTATGTGACCACTAGAGGGAGTGAGTCACTGAGGATGAGAACCAGAAAGAAACAACTGTCAGACTCAGAGAAAAGAAATGATAAAACTAGTCATTGTTTTTTCCACTGGATTCAGCTGTAAATGTAAAGAATGGAGTTTGACGGTGAAATGTCAGCATTTCTTCTACATGGGTGACTTTGATTCTGAGGCTTATGAAGGCATTATTATGGGATGTTTTTATCTCTGTTAAGTTGCCGTTTGTTGATCCACGATTCAGACTAAACTGTGACACTTCTCACCTTGTTTGTTGGATTCCAAACAGATCTTTAATTCAGCTACTGACAACACAAACCATACAGAAAACAGGTGGTTTGTGGTTTTACTGTGGCTGTTTTCAGTCTAAAAACGGAGCTCAGCAAACAGCTATAATCTAAACTATCAGCTGACGCAGCACATCAACATTATAAGACACAGTGTTATTTCAGACACTGAGATCTGGTCTTACCTTCCTTTTCCAAACCAGTTTCCGATGCAGGTCACTACACTGGGCCAGCCGGTGGTTTGGACCAAACCATTCGCCACCTGAAACAAAGACCAGTCACAAGTCCAACCATTTATATCCATTTATGTCCTTTATTTCCTCAAGGATGCCGTTTTAAGCTGCTAGTGGTGGCCTCTATTTGTGTGTTTCTATGTTGTGTTTTGTTGACATGGTACACACAAGCATTTTTAAATCAATATTAATCATTTTGCAATTTCACTCTGTTGTAAAAATGTATACAGTCATTAGAGTTTTATTACTTATTACTATTATTTTATATTGTTTGTCTTTTGTGCTATCTTTATGTATGCATGTTTTTTTCTTGCACTTTATTCTGTTGCTGGATCAATAAAATCAAATCTAATCATATTTCAGCTCATTTCACTGGACATTTTATTGATTATTTTATTCATTTTAGCAATTTTATTAATTTTATCAATTATTTTGTTCATTTTATTGGTTATTTTGTTCATTTTATCAATTATTTTGTTCATTAAGATGCCTAAATGCTGCGACGCATAGATGGATTCACTTTCACATTTGTCTTTTGAGTTAAAAACATTTGGAACCATTGCTGTAGAAAAGAAAAGACTTCATTGTCATTACACAGGTTGTGCAACGAAATTGCAGGTGGTCTCTGCCAGTGACAGTGCACTATATGACTAATAAACAACACAATAAAATACAGACATAAAGATAAAAATATAAAATATTGTGAAATAGAAATTTGTGCAAATTAGAGATAAACTGTATAACAAGGTTTTAGAAAGTGTAAAAGTAGTAGCCTATAAAAAATGTGCAAATATAACCATGTAAACATACACATGCCAGTCATGAGGTACATGTCTGGTGAGTAGTTATTGCAGATTAAACCACCCATGGGTAAATAAACTGATGTAGAATAGTTCAGCCTTTCCTGTTATTTCCTTAAAGTCTGATGAAGCGTCTGACCTGGACGAACACGTAGAAACCCAAACTGTGGACGTTGTAGACGTATCCGAGTCCAAACAGACACGTGAACAGGCCACTGGTCAACATGCCCACGGTCAGGTAGAGACGGATGGGCAGACGCTCACCAATGATACCACTGGAAAAAACAACAAACATAATGTACACAACAACACACAACATGGAGCTCAGGTCAGGTTAGAATGCAGGGATGTCAAAGTCATTTTAGTTCAAGGTTCTACATATAGACCAATAGGATCTGAAGTGGGTCAGACCAGTACATATAACAACAGAATAACATACAAGTAATAACAAATACAAACTTTTCTCTTTGTTTTAGAGTGAAAAAAGTAACATTACGTGAAGAACATGTTAACATTTACAAACTATCTTTTAAAAAAAAATGTGATTAACATAATATTATGTCTAAGTTTATCATTTACACATGTACATTAAAACTTAAAGATCACAGTGGATCTACAAATACACAAAACATTTAGTAACAGACAGAATATTGGTAAAATTACACTTATTTTTCAACTTAACTTCTTCAACTTATTACAGGCTGTGCACGGTTATTCATGTTATTCATTTTTTTGTTAAATGATAGTTTGTAAATGTAAATATTTTCATGGAATTTTACAAAGTAAAAAGTTTAAAGTTTAAATGGACTGTTACTAAAATGATTTTGAATTTCACAAATCCATCCCATGGTACAGACTGGACCCTCTGGTGGGCCTGTTTTGGTCCACGGGCCATATGTTTGACACCCGTTATAATGTCTCCTTGAGCTGATTCAGGACATTTGACCCTACGTAGCAGCAGATGATGACAAATTAGTTTATAATAGTATGTATTTGTTTCATTTTTTAAAATTTATATTTATTATAAAGTTAAAAAGATCTACAGATCAATATTATTGGATGAAATGAATAAAACCATGGCAATAAGACGTGTGTGTGTATGTATGTGT
>JAPQRP010000016.1:1422868-1443969 GCA_037367295.1 Apogon hyalosoma | reverse complement strand
ATCCATGTTAATCTTGAATCTGGATACTGATCTGACTCAGTGTCATCGTCAGATCATCTTCTGTTCATGTCAACACTGTGGTATTACTCTACCTGAGGTACATCCCCACTGCATACGCACACAGGAAGGAGTAGTCCATGGCTCCAAGCAGCTGTTTGTAGTTACTTTTATCTGGAAACACAACCAAGAGTTCATCAGAGGTCATCCCTTTCACCTCAGCATCAGCTGTGTTTATTGCTCAAAGACAGAAATGATAAAACACACAAAAACAGAGGACATCCCACTGATTCATCACATTAAATCCAAACAACTAAACTGTTCTCCTTTGTCCTAGTTTTAATGTTCAGCTGAAGGTTTCAAACAGTAAAACTTATTTAAGGGTGAGAGTCTGTGTATAAAGTATTACAGGTTGAGATAAGAGAAGATAAAATAATAATTTGAGGAGGAGTTGCTGTTGTGATGCATCCCATAACCGACCAAAAGGCTTCCAGCTGCAGTCCATGTCTGAGTGCAGAGAGGGGATGGAGGGCTGCTGACCGCTGGACGCCGTGGAGGCCTCGCCCACAGACGAACAGTTCTTATGGAGCTCACTCTGGAACAAAGATCACATGACCACAGTGAACACTGACTGTAAACACAGATCACATGACCACAGTAAACTCTGATGGGGGCGTGTGATGCTCCACCAGCCTCACCTTGACAATGCTGATGGGTTTCCTGGACAGGTGAAAGCTGGTGTAGAGCAGGAAGGTGAGGATGAAGGTGAGAGCTCTGTACCTGCAGAGAGGAAACACAAGAGGGCAGCACTGAGCACCACAGTCCAACAACACCTGAACTTATGAACGAAAAAACAGCTCTTTACATGAACAGTACAGTCCTGTGGAGACATTTCTGTAGGATTTAACACTGAAATGCAGGAGTTTTTAAGACCACTAAAATTAAAATAATATGACCTGTTTAATCTCCTGGAAACTGATGACAGAACAGATAATTCAGCATTTTCTTGAAGTTCTCTTAAAGTAGGGCTGTCAAACTCATTTTACTTTAGGTTTCACATTCAGCCCAATTTCATCTCAAGTGGATCAGACCAGTAAAATAATAACATATAAACAATAATGACATCTCCAGACTTTTCTGTATTCTACAGATATCTGATTTAAGATCCAAATAAGACCTTAGATTTCAGATTGAACTTCACATTTCTTTCCTGTGCAGTTCATGTTAGTAGTAAATGTGCACGTGGGCAGACTTTAATCTCCTTGGACTCATGTATAAAAAAACACTGAGGTTTAGTTGATGATTTACTGTGGACACAGAACTGTGGTTACTGACTTTACTGTGTCCTTACTCCACGTCTGCAGGGTCAGTGTTTCAAAACCACCACAGCAGATGTGTCTGGACTCATTGTGTAACTTCACCAGATGCATAAAGGTGTGTGTGAGTCATACTGGGATGGATTATTGACTGAACAAACACACGATACAAAGTCAAAGACAGACATTCAACAGCGTTTACAACAGGGAGAGGACCAGGACCAGGAACTGGACTGGGACCAGGACCAAGACAACCTGTCTGGCTGTTCTGTCCATCCATCTGTCCCTCTTTTCAAAATTTTGTTTATTTTCTTCATTTTCTTCTTCCTTTTTATGTATTCAGTTATTGTGTTGGGTTTCTTTTTGCTTATTTTATACACTTTTTTCGTGATATTGATGATTCTGTTCAGTTTTTCCTTCCTGGTTTTGACACTGACTGATAATCATCTTAATCACAGTTGGTTTTATTCTCATTAATTATTAATGGCATTTTTTCCCACGTTTCCTTCCATTCATGTCTTCAGTGTTTGTGTTTTAATTTTTTTGAAGCTGTTCACAGAGTTCATCCGAATGAAGTAGTAGTAGTCTGGAAAGAGGAATGGCACTTGGATACAACAGAGGAAAAAACAACCAAAGAAAAAGACCATCAGCAAATACAAATCTGAACTGTAACATCTACAGTTTATATATTCAATAAAAGACTAAAACCACAGCTGGTCACATGTGGACACGGTTCCACTGGTCCAATCCTGGAAGTTGTCAAAATAAAGATGCAGCAGATCTATCTATCTACTCATTTTTCTTGGTTTTTTTAAGTTTGGTTTATTTTTTCTTCTTTTTTATGTATTTAGTTATTGTGTTTTTTGAGGGTTTCTTTTGCTTATTTTAAACTTTTTGTTTTTAATCATATTGATCATTTTGTTTAGTTTTTCTTGATGTTTCTTCATGTTTGGATTATTGTTTTAATTTTTCTTTCATTTTCTTGCTCAATTTTTTGCTTATTTAGATTTTTTTATTGTGTTCATTTCACTGAATACATTGTCTGTATTACGTTCTTTATTATTTTCTATATTTTTCTTCATTTTATTTATTTATTTTGTCCATTCTCTCACTTTCTTTCATTTTTTTTTCATGTTTTATTATTCAATCTACTAATGTTTTGTAATATTTAAATTTTGTTGATTTTCTTCATTTAATATATTGTACATTTTTATCATGTTCTTGATTATTATTCATTTTTAATTTTTGTTAATTTTATGGATTATTTCTGTCTGTCTATAATGCCAAGTTGCCAACCTGTTTATTTGTATGTTCAGCTCTTCCATCAGCAGGTTTATTTGCATGAAGGGAACTGAACATGGCTGATGTTTAGACACACCCGAGGATACGCAGTCTGGCATGAATAGAATGAAGAACCTGAACCAGATCAACGTCATCACCACCTCCACCTTGAACACACACCTAAACCTCATTTGTCGTCTGTTTTATAACGACACACACACAGACTGAACCCGGAACCTGAGTTGGACTCACCACTGGTCCCTGTCAAAGGACACCAGGAGGCGGATCCCAGGGGGGACGGGCGCCATGGTCAGACCTCCGGTGCCCACCACAACAGCCGATGTCAGGTCACGCTGAGGGGGCTGATGGGATACGTGCAGGTATAGTGGCTCTGCCTTGGCTCGTCTCCATGGCTGTGAGAGGAAACATGGATGAGAGTCTGCACTGGAGCATGATGGGAGATTGAGAGAGGATGGAGTGATGTCAGCTTTTAACAACATAAATAACAAACTTCACCGATAATACTCATCTGTAACATGGTTAGCATCAGTCAGAGCTGAAATTATATCTGAAATGATTCAGATCCAGGATGTTTGTGTCTGTTTAACTTTATTCTAGATTCAAAGATTTTGTATTGCCAATTCACTAGATCAGGGCTGTCAAACTCATTTTAGTTCAGGTTCCACGTTCAGTCCAATATGATCTCAAATGGATCGGACCAGTAAAAAAACAGTGAAAAAGCTAAAATTACATAATGAAACTATTCACATCTACAACGTTCATTAAACATGTGAATAACATAAACAACCTGAAAAATCTGAAGAAAAATAAGTGCAATTTGACCAATATTCTGTCTCAATTTATCATTTACACAAGTACATTAGAACTTACAGATCACGGTGGATCTACAAATACACAAAACATTTAATAACAGCCAGAATATTTGTACAATTACACTGATTTATATTACGACATTTTGAGTTGCTCATATTTGTTTAAGTTATTCACATTCTTTGTTAAAGAATAGTTTGTAAATGTAAACATTTTCATGTAATTTTACTTTTTTACACTAAAACAAAGAGAATATTTGTAGTTGTCATTATTTACAGGTCATTATGTTATTGTTTTACTGGTCTGATCCACTTTAGATCTCATTGATCTGAATGTGGAACCTGAACTAAAATGATTTTTACTGCTGCTACTGTGAACAGACACACTTTATATTCTGCTATAGTTTATTCTTTATACCACTTATTTATTCTTATTCTATTTTTGCTTCTTTCTTCTTTATAAATGCATGCCATTTAACAAGGTGAGAAACAGTATCTCAGTTCTCTGCATCTAGTGAAGTGACAATAAAGAATCTCTGAATCCAGATGAAAAACATTCATGACAGACATTCGAACCAGTCTGTTTATCAGTTAAACTGTCTGGAGGAAACTTCTGATTAGAACTCAACCATCATATGAGTTTGTTTTTGGAAACATCACCCAGACTGAACTTTTTACTCCACTACATTTGTCTGACAGCTTTATTTACGTCTCAGAGTCACGATTGTTTTTTTTAATGTTTATCCAACAGTACAGTCGTTAAACTCAACTCCACCTTTTCCAGCTGTAACAGGATGAACAGTCATTTATCATTTATTATGATCCAGTTTGTTGCAGGAAGGGTCATTCTGCACATTTAACTTTTACGTTTATTAAGTTAAGTTTATATTGATGCTAATACTTTTAAACTTTTATTTTTACTCATTTTATCATATCTTGTATTTTTTGTTACTGGAAATGTGCTGTAGAAATAAACTTTGACCTTGATCAGTTTAGTCTGGGCTTGTTTTACCAGATTGTTCTTATTTGTCATGTGTGATATTCACTTATCTTCATAATGAGAAGAACAAAATGTGCAGCTGTGACAACTGAAAGAAAGTCTAGAAAGAAAGAGGATGTTATCGCAGACACTTAAAACCCAAAGTGAGACAGAATTAAAAAGGGATTTGGAGGAAAATCCATGAAGTTAGCGGTGGGTGGTCCGAGGTGAGCCGGTGTGGAATGAGTCATCTGGACTCAGGTTTAGTCAGAAACACTACTGTACATTAACTGACGTGAACCAGGATGAATGAACCTCTGTCCTCCAGGCTGAAACGAAGATGCCAGCGCACGCCTCGGACCGCAGCGCTCCAAACTTATCTGTACAATCTCAGCTTCAAATGCAAATCTCATATGACAGGAAGGTCGGTGGTGTTGGGTTTAAGCTTTGTCATATGGCAGGGGTGTCAAAGTCATTTTAGTTCAGGTTCCACATTCACCCCAGTATGATCTGAAGTGGATTAGACCAGTAAAATAATAACAGTGAAAACAGTAAAATTACATTATGAAAGTGTTTACAGTCATAAACTATCCTTTAAAAATGTGAATAACATGAACAACCTGAAATTTCTGAAGATAAATACAGGCAATTTTAAAGCAGAGTATGACTTTCATCACAAACTGTTTTTCAAATTTGTAAACCCCAGTCATATCCTAATTATCACTAATCCATTAGTCTTTCCGTGCATACCCACCTGAATCACTTCCCTCATGTTGAACAACTTCCAAGATGACTCCATCATAAACACAGTCCACTTGTTCACATACCAAACCAAAACATCATTCTGGCCTTTTAAGAAATTTTGTCGTGAAGTGCATTGTGGGAATGGGAATTCCGTGCAGCAGCAATTTCGTTGTCTCTTCGTAAATGCTGAACCCAAATGTAGCCTTTACCTCCATCCACCGACAAGACTCATTCTTTAAAACACTGGTGGACTGGATAACTTAACGTTGTGGTGATCTGGCTCGTTTTCGTGCTGAATCTTTGAGAAACCGCTTTCGCTTCCCACAATGCACTTTGCGACAAAAATTCCGAAAAGGCCAGAGTGATGTTTTGGTTTGTTATGTAAACAAATGGACTGTGTTTATGACGGAGTCATCTACGAAGTTGATCACTGTGAGGGAAGTGATTCAGGTGAGTAAACATAGAAAGAATAATAGATCACTGATAATTAGGATATCACTGGGGTTTTACAGATTTGAAAAAAAAAAGTGTGATAAAATCATATGCTGCTTTATAATATCCTGTCTCAGTTTATCATTTCCACTTGTACATTATAACTTACAGCTCACAGTGGATCTACAAATACACAGAACATTTAATAACGGGCAGAGTATTGGTACAATTACACTTGATATGATCTCAACTCGGCTGGACCAGTAAAATAATAAAATAACCTATAAAATAATGTCCAAAATGGACAAAAACGACAAAAAATTTCAGAAATATGAACAAAATAAATGTGAATGCACAAAAAATTTGAGAATGATGAATAGGAATGAGCCTGAACCTGAACCTAAATGATTTTACCATCCATGATTGTTAATATCTCAGTTTGAACTGTTTGACGGGCCGCTTTTGGACCACAGGCCGTATGTTTGATACCTGTTACCTATGGAAACATGAGACAGCAGCAGCATGTAGAGGTCTGGTCTGGGATTTAGGACAAACCAGGACCCAGCCCTCCACGATACCAGTTCATCTGATAAAACACATCTATAATCCTCATTTCTGTTCTTCTGTTTACAACTACCCGTTCTTTACTCAAGTACTTCTATTTCACTTTACCTCCTACATTTTTATCCCAAACATCTGCACTTTCATCTACTTACATTTTCATTTTTCAAGGGAATTACTGGTGATAACTTTTATCTTGCGCCAGTGCACATAATCAAATCTGAGTTTAACCTAAATGGATCAAACAATAACACATAAAAAAGACCACTTGACAGTGAATCCATTAATGAATATCACACATGACAAGAAAGAAGAACAATCAGGCAAAACACGAGACCGGACAAAATGATGAAAAAGATGCAAAGAACAAAAGACAAAACCAGTGTACAAAGGCGGAACAACACAGAAACAAAAGACAATGCAGCAAAAAACATGATGAAAATCACCAGATGAAATGGATTTGTTCACTGCAGTGAACATAATGTTCATCTGTAGTTTTAGTTTCCACTAAAACCCTGTATTTATGTAAAAGTCACAATATCTCAGTGCAGAAATACTTGCTTCCAAGTAAAAGTCCTGCTTAAGGAAAAGTTTAAAAGTATTAGCATCAATATAGCTAAACTAAAATTAATAAAAGTAAAAGGTAGCTAAATGTATAGAATGGCCCTGGATCATAAAAAAAGATAAATGACTGTTCATCCTGTTACAGCTGGAAAAGGTAGAGTTGAATTTAATGACTGTGGATACTGTTGGATAAACATTAAAAAAATAACAACCATGTGACTCTGAGATGTAAGTAGAAAGTACAACATTTCCTTCTGTGATGTAGGAAATGTATGCACTCAAGTAAAGTACAAGTACCTTAAGTTTACACTTAAAAAAAGTCACAATAAGCCACAGATAAAAAAAAAACCAGCAAAAAAAAGAAAAAAAGCTGATTACAAAAGCTGGTGTAATCTCTTTTGCATTCAGTAAATCCAAAACACAATCCAAAGTATTAAATTCTGACTCTGGAACATGCATGTTTGTAGGATTTCTGACGTTAAATGTTATTAATCCCATACGAGGGACAAAACTAATAGGTTTTGTTTTGTTTTTTTAATCACCAATTAACCTGTAAAATCCTAAAAACACAAATTTTACTGTCACAGAGTAAGAAACAAAACAAAAATACTGACATTAAGGGGCTGAAATCAGAATATTTGGACTAAATAACTGCAATCCAATAAGTGTTCATTAAAACAGGTTAAGATTAATGTAACAGCTGATAATTAATTGATGAACTGCACTGCACAGCCCGGACTACTATTCATTTATTTACACTGTTAGTTCAGCAAAATGTGCCTGAATGATGTGAATAAAGCTGACAGACATGAAGAGAAAATACAGGATTTCTGAGCTGTGGTGGAGAAATGGAAATATTCCAGTGAAGTACAAGTACTTTCAGTTTACAGTGCTGCTGGGAAGTGTAGTTTTATTGACACTGAACTGGTTAATCTTTGATTTAATGTCAGAAATGGTACATTACATTCCCTCAGTCATAGGATTAATTACACCATCAAACTCTTACTTTCTGACTCAATAAAAGAGAACATTGTGGAGCTTCAGCTTTAACCATAAAATAACTCTAGTATCTGTTAAACAGGTAACTGTGTTTACTGTTCACTGCTTGATGCTAATTCTTCCTTGACTGAATCTATAGATAGTTTGGTCCGTTCGGCTCCGTTTCCTCCTTTTAAACCAACTTTTTTGGTCGAATATCGATCATAAACAGACAGAAAAGACGTCAACGGCTCTAACTTTCCGTCCCCTGACGCCACGGACAATGAAACGGTTAAAGATCCGGGCTCCGGCGTTTTCACGGCTGCTAGCTAAAACCACACGGCGGCTGGATCAGATGTTCACCGGCCGCTGTGATCCGTCCCACCGTCCGCCCGACCGCACGCCTAGGCGGACAAGACCCCCTCCCCGACCCGACCGCCGGCGCCGCCCCGGAGCTTACCTCCGACGGTAAAAGGCTGCTTTCGGTGAGAGACGGCGGTGTCAACACGGCGACACGTCCGTCCGGTTCCACTTCCTCTGAAACACTGTCACCGCGAGCCACAGCTGGGCCCCGCGCGCACCCCTCCTCCTCCTTCGCCGCCCTGACGTCATGACGTGACGTAGAACAAGGAAGTAAATTTTAAAACAAATGTAAAAATAAACAAATACAAATAAAATAGCTCTAGTAAAATAAAATAAAAATCACTTGAATCTAAAACAAAAAAAAAAAACAAAAAAAAAAATAGACAAAAATAAAATAAAAACTGAATGAAATCTAGAAACTTCAGTAAAATAAAAGCTGAGGCAAAAATAAAATGTTAAAAACTAAAATACAATAAAATTTTGAACCAGTTTTGGTTTTCTTTTTAAAACAAATAAAACAGAGAAAAGTTACCTTTGGACTCGGAGACAGAAAGGCTGGGGTTAGGGCGGTCTATATATCAGTAGGGTTAGATATTAGGTTCAGTAAAAGAAAGAAAAATGTGTTCATTATAATTTTTTAAAAGGCTACATCATGGAGACTCCAAAATCCAAGAGGCTGGTGTGTGTGTGTGTTTAACTTACTGGTCTTTTACAGACTTATTTCACCTCATTAACACAGGTTCCTCAGAGACTGGGACAAAACTAATAATATATTGTTGATACCACAATTAGCACAGACAGGACACAGTTTATTGTTGTAACAGGAGTCTGAAAACATGAATGTGTATCCGATTTCAGGTAAATTAACAGATTAAACTATTTCTCAAGCATTTTCTTTTCTTTAATGTCAGTGGTTTTCATCTATTAAATCTACATGTTCAGTCAACCCCTACCTTTATTAAACATGTACATTACATGTCTGTTTAATACCCATTACCCAGCTTTTCTGTTCATTATTCATTGTTTAACTTTCTTTAATCTACATTTCTTAGCCTTGAAACCTCTATATCTATATTTTCACCTTATTTTTTTTTTTTTTATCTTTGTGTTATTAGCAAATGATCATTATCATTCTCTTGATTTTTTATTCTCTTGCATTTATTCACTCCTGGTTTCATTTGTATTTTTTTCCACAATGGAAGAGAACATGATGCTAGTTTTTTGCATCACATATACACTTGTTTCAAATAAAACTTAAATACAAAAAAATAAAATAAAATAATCTGTTTATCATGTTTTTCTCATTCTGCCATTTGGAAGCTTTTTGTTTGCTGTTTGCTATCAGATGCTGTTGGGCTTCTTTCTCTAAGAACCTTTTTTTTTTTTTTTAATAAAACACATAACTCAGCATCATTTTGGACTGTATTACCATCATATTTGCATCCAAATAACAAAACTTGCTGAAGTCCAACTGCAGCCATTGGTCATTTTTGTCCATTTTGATTCTGTCTGTGTTAATATGATGAAAGAAGTCAGCTTTGGTTTTGTCTCTAAAATATTCACTGTATGGACAAAAGTATGTGAATTCAGGTGTTTCTTTTCTAACAGGGTCTGGGACACAAAACAATAATAAATGTCATAATATAGTTTTATATTGGGATAAATATCATTGCTTCAGGAAGAAAAATCTCTCATTAAACTTTAAGGAAATATTGATATGCATGTCAAATCCTCCTGAACAGGACATCTTACAGCTGTAGACATGATGTGTCCCTATATTTATGCCCATATAGTTTATAAACATCCATTTTTCCTTAAAGTTTAATGTTAGATTTTTCTTCCTCAGTGAGATGTGAAGAAAGTAGATGGTTAGTTATGGTACAAAATTATTGTTTACAGTCAGAGCATTAACAATATTATAGAAATGTAGAGATAGAACATTGAAAATCATAGTCATGAATGAAGAAACAAAATGAATATTGAGAAACCATCTGAGGCATTTTGGAAGCAAGGATAATTTCAAACAAACTAACCAATGCAATGATATTTATCCCAATATAAATCTATATTATGACATTTCTCATTATTGTTTAGTTTATAATGGTTAAAAATCAGACTCAGTCACCAAACTACCTCTTTACCACCTACTGTGCAATCTATATTACTACTTATGTGCAATACCACTCAGACCCTATACTGTGCAATATTTGTTTTAATAATTCACACTGTGTATATAACTTATTTTAGGACTTATCTCAAGACGCATATTTATTATTGAATCCACCATTTTTATGATGTGTATTCTTTGCATAAAAGTTGCACTGAAGGAGCTGCTTTTTAAATCTCATTGTACGTGTATAGTGACAATAAAGGAATTCTATTCTATCATCGCTGAAGTATTTTCCCTGTAAATCTGCCAGCGTTTCATCACATCTCACAGCCGAGACAACTGAGCATAGAATGGTTTTATTTTTAATGACATTCCAGTCTTTTTGCATCCCTGCAACTTCATTTATTCAGACACCAGAAGTGGAGAAACGCTGATCCTGAACCTGTTTCTGACATAAAAAACCTACAGCAGTGACACACGCTGCTTCATCACAGTCAGTTTGTTTAATGGACATAATAGGATGTAATGCTGAATTAAAATAATCAAAAGAATAAACCAAACGTACATAGTAGCTTCTGTTATTTTGGAGTTTGTGTTTAAACCAGTTTTTTTTTTCTTTTTTCTTTTATCAGATTTTCTCCAGTGTTCAGAGGTAGCGCCTTCACTTCATTTATTCATTTCCTGCATCTGAAAGTGAAAAACCCGGAGGAATCACATCCAACATGTTAATTCTCTCAGCGTAGAGCAAAGCCAAGAGGCTGATGGGAAATGTAGTGTTACTGAAGGTCACAGATGTTTGTCACTGAGGGTTAAGCTTCATGTCGATCCTGGTGCTGAAACATTTAAACAGACGTTACCTAGAAGACGGAACAGTCCAGGTAGCACGGCAGGTGAAGTTAGCTCCGCCCACACTGTGGTGGCATCAAATGGAGTTTTATTAGCGAAGGGAAGCAAAAAAGGGGGCGAGGACACAGAGGATGAGGCACAGACAGAATGGTAACCATGGTAACCGTGTTAGCACCATGTAAAAGCCAACAGGGTTTATTATTTACAGCGAGTTTGGAGGCGTTTCGGAGACGTTATCGACAGCAGACGAAGACGCAGAACATCCAGAACCCGACCAAAGCAGAACCGAGTCCAAATACTGAGAACGACAGAACCGACCCCCTGAATGTTTAGGTCATGTTAGTTCAGGTTTCACATTCAGACCAATATGAGCTAATGTGGATCAGACCAGAAAAATAACATAATAACCTATAAATAATGACAAACAAACTTTAATCTATGTTTTTGAGTGAAAAACTTAAATTACATTAAGGAAAGTGTTTACATCTATAAACTATCCTTTTAAAAATGTCAATAACATGAACCTGAAATTTCTTAGGAAAAATAAGTGCAATTTTAACAATATTCTGTCTCAGTTGATCATTTCCACATGTACATTAAAACTTACAGATCACAGTGGATCTACAGATACACAAAACATTTAGTAACAATAATGGTAAAATTGCACTCATTTTTCTTAAGGCATTTCAGGTTTATTCATGTTATTCACATTTTTTATTTATGGCTCAATATGATTTCAAGTGGGCCGGACTAGTAAAATAATAACGTAATAACCTATAAATAGAGACAAAAATGACAAAATAAACCCCAAGAAATATGAAGAAAATAAACATGAATGTACAAAAATCTGAGAAATATGGCCAGAAATATGCAAAAATTACAAAAAAAATAAAGAAAATAGGACCAAGGGTCTTGTAGTTCAACAGCATATTTACAGCCAATGAACATTCATTTACCTTTCAAGGTTACTCAAGGTCAAAGGTCACGGCACCAAATGAAAGCCCATATGTGACTTCCTATCTATAGCCAACAGTAATGACATCCATAACTTCAACTGTTTTGACGTTATAGCACTTTGAAATGTTTCCCATTATAAACCAAAGGGGATTTTTTAAATTTCAAAAATTCTTAAAAATTTCAAAAAACAATATTTCCCAATTCTTTGGAAAAACTTGGTAGATCTTACCCCAAAGATGTTCCACAACAAATATCAGAGAAGCAGATGCTTGAAAAATTGTTTACAGACGATGGACAAGACGACAACTGATACCAACAGTCCATCCATCAAACCCTTTGGGCCGTTGGACTAAAGAAATGAACAAAATAAATGATAAAAGCACCAAATAATATTGTTAAAATTACACTTATTTCTCTCAAGACATTTCATACTGTTCATATTACTCACATTTTTTAAGTACAATTTGTAAATATTTTCATGTAATTTTCCTTTTTTTACACTAAAACATAGAGAAAAGTTTGTATTTGTCATTATCAGTTATTCTGTTATTATTTTACTGGTCTGACCTACTTTAGATCATATTGGTCTGAATGTGGAATCAGAGCTAAAATAATTTACCATCCTTGATCGTTAATATGTTTAGTGTAATTTTTACATTTGATAAATTCATCCCGTGGTCTGGATTGGACCCTTTGCTGGACACCCCTGGTTTAGGTCGACACAAGGCATGCTGGGAAGAAGACGTTAGGCATCATGTTGGGAGTGCATGGCATTATCACAGCTCTAGTTTCAGAGTCAAACAGTCGTCGTTTCAGAGGAATGGGGCTGATGGGAAATGTAGTCTTAGAGCGCAGACACCTCCAGAGTAGGAGGGGGAGAAGGAGCGCCTCAGACAGCGCCGGTGACTCCGCAGCCCCTCTTCTTCTTCTCCTCCTTTGATAAGGCTGCTCGGTTTGACTCCTGATCATTAACAGTCCTGTTTCTCCCTCTCCAGCTCCTCCTCCTCCAGCTCCTGCTCCTCCTCCAGCTCCTCCTCCTGCTCCTCCCTCTCGTTCAGTTCCTCTCCAATCACATCCAGCTTGGCCTCCAGTCCTTTCAAAGCTGCCTCCTCTTCCTCCTCCTCGTAGTGAAGCCTGGTCTCCTGTAGCTGTAGCCGTCGCTCCTCCACCAGTAGGAGGCGCTCTCTGACTCCTTCAGCCGCCACTGCTGTGTCGCTGGGACTCCCAAAGTACTGCTCACTCCTGGAGAAGAAGAAGAGGAGTAGAAAAAGGAGAAGGACAAAAAGAAGGAGGAGGAGGGAGAAGAAGAAGAGGAGGAGGATGAGGAAGAGAAGGGAGGAGGAGACGAAAAAAGGAGACAGTTACCGTTAAGAGTGTTTTGTCAAGTGTAAAAGAAACACAAATGTGTTTTTTGTGAATGTTTAATAAATTCAAACTCTTCATTAACTCTATTGTTTCTCTTAACTCTCATCTCCTCCAGTATTTTCACTTTTTTCATTTTCAGAAACATTAGATGCAGCATTTTTTAAAGCACAAGAATTAGCTTTCATTTGAGAGGAGAAACTGGACGAAAAAGAAAAGAACAGAAGCAGAACGATAAAATATATATCCAATAAAAATATTTATATACTATTTAACATACAGCATGATTGGAAACAACAATTACAACAGGTTTTATGACTGTGACAAACACAATTTATAAAAACATCACTGTTTTACAGGGTTTTTTAAATGACAAAAACCAAAAAAACCAGCAATTACCTAAATGAAGAACATCTAATGGTAAAAAAACCATGAATATTCAAGGACAGATCATGTTAAAGGGTTGAGTTTATAATTTATAATGACAGGTTGTATTTCCAAAGCTCTATCAAGCATTTGATTTAGTTTTTATTCATTATTTTTCACATTCCAATTAATAATAAACTAATTTTACTCAGAATTCATGGGTTGAAAATAGAAAAATAGAATAGACACCCAGAATGTACATGTGGACAGTTCAAAAGCAGAAAAAAGTATAAAAGTGTAACAAAAAAAAAGTTAGTAGGTATAAAAAAATAAAGGTTAAACAGTTAAAAAAGTTTAAAAAAGGTAAAAAAAAAAAAAATTAAAATTAATAATAAAAATTGAAATGGTATATTTAATTTATGATAATGTGCATGTGCAGTGTCATCGTTGAGACACACAATCACGTCCATCCTGTTAATGATCAGCACAGATGTAATACACACTGATGTGTTGTCGTGTTGTGTATTTACCCATCCGGGAAGATAACGGGCATGGTCAGTCTGTCCAGAAGAGTTTTTCCTGAAGAGTCGACCTCATCCAGAGACTCCGCCTCCACGCACATCTGCTGCAGCACCTGAACACAACATGAGAATTTAACACTGCTGATGCAACACCTGAATGCACTTATATATAATGATTATCATCAGTTCATTATTTATTTCTACAACTATTTTCTAAAGTGCAATGGCCTGTTTTTCACATCTGTTTCTATAGTTATTGTTATTATTTTCTTTCCTTTGGTCTCATAATATTTGTAAGCTTCCATCACTACCCAGGGGATTCTTGCACTAATTTGGTTTTGTTGTTCAGGAAAACAGCAAAATAAATGTAGAGACTCAATTGTGGAGAATCTAAGCTTTAAAAAAGGTATAATAAATATTACAGCCTAAGTTGATGACAGTTTTGTTCTAGAAAATATTGTATTCCATGTAAAGTGGTGACTGGATCCCAGGATGGAGGCGTTCAAATGTAAACACGTTAGTGTGTTTGACATAAATATGACCAGTGATAGTTATTAAATCAGAGGGAACAAGAAATAAAGGCCAGATATGAACGGAATTCACACAGAAAAGTAAAACTCAGCTCTTCATATTCACCATAAACCTTTGATATCGGATGTTTTCTCCAGTTGTTTTATCAACTTCAGTTTTTATACTTTTTAAATCTTTCTGAAATTTTGTAGATAAGTATCTTCAACACTGTGTGAAAATAAAATACTGAAGCATTTCGTTGCAGGTTTACACCCCCCCCAAACCCTTCATCTCGTGTTCGGCAGTGTCCGTGGTGCCGTCTCACCCTCTCGGCATTGCCGTGGAAACTCAGGGCCAACTCCAGCCTGTGCTGCCGCTCCTCGGCGCTGACGCTGAACTGTTTCCAGACCCGGTTCAGTCGGGGGAGGGTGTCTCCAGACGAACGCGTCGTACAGCGAAGAGACTGACACAGGACCACAGTGGCCTGGAGCAGCTGACGGCCATAGTCATATGTACTCTGAGGAGGAGAAGGGGGAGACGGGGAGAGAGGGGAGGAGGAGGAGGGGGTGTTATTTACTTTACAGGTAACAGACACTAACCCGTTCTCAAAACTACTCCTCCTAATGTCTCTGTCTCACCTGAGCAACGTCCACAAACTTCCTGTGTTTGTCCAACATGGTCCTGGTCTCCTGAGAGTCGTCTCCCAGTCGGACGTGTGTCTTCAGCAGAGCATCCAACAGCTCACTGAGCCACTCCACGGCCTGGACGGACACACAACGCATCACGAACACACAACGCATCACTAACATGCATACACACAGTGAGACACATCTACGCAACCCTTCAGCTGATCCTCACAGGTTCACATGTGTGTCTGGATGATGGACCGCGTACAGTTCTGTGTAAAAGTCCTGGTCCTACATTGTGTTTGTTGGTTTATTATAGTTCTAATGTCCACACATGTGCATTTGTATTTAGATTCAATCTGATATATGTGAAATATGAACAGCTGGAAAAACTATAGTTTAATGGAAAAAACCCAGCTTCTATAATATAAAATTTAACAAAAAAATAAGCAAAAAAGGAACAGAAATAAACCACAATGAACAATGAACATAATATTCAACAAACTACACAAACAAACAAAAAAAATCAACACAATTTTCAAAATAATTAGAAAAAATTAGAGAATCAACAAATCGAACAAAAACATCAACTAATTGCACAAAAGAATCAAATAAACAAAAAAAATGAACAGAAAAAAATTCAAATTTAACAAAATAATCACCAAAATGATCCAAGTAATTAGCAAACCACAAAATAATACTGAATGAATGTGTGTGTTTGGTGTTTTGTGTGTTTGGTGTTGTGTGTCTGACCTGTAAAGCGTCTTCTTCACATTTAAACAGCTGAACCATCTGCAGCATCTTCAGCCTCCTCACATCCACCATGTCCTCACATCTGCAAACACACACAAGATTCATACAACCCACTGCTGCCCCCTGCAGGCCACAGACACCTCTGCAGATACATGATGGCTGGTTTTCAAAGTCAGTTTAGTTCAGGTTCCACATCAGATTTATATATAATATAAATATATACACGGACCAGTAAACTAACAACACAATAACCTATAAATAATGACAACTGCACATTTTTCTTTGTTTTAGTGTAAAAAAAGTTAAATTACGTGAAATGTTTACATTTACAAACACTCCTTAGATAAAAAAAAATGGAATAACCTGAACAAATATGAACAAGTGTCGTTTTAACAATATTCATTGATGTTTCTCCAATTTTTTATTCATTTTTGTGCATGTTTTATTGCTTTTATCATTTATTTTGTTAATTTTCTTATAATTTTTGTCATCTTGACATTTTTTTATAGGTTATTATGTTATTATTTTACTGATCCAGCCCTGTTAAAATCATATTGAGCGGTGAATAAAAAAATGTGAATAACCCGAACAAATATGAATAACTGAAAAGTGTTAATATAAATCAGTGTGACTGTACCAATATTCTGCCTGTTATTAAATGTTTTTTGCATTTGTCGATCCGTTGTGATCTGCAAGACATAATGTGTATGTGAAAATGATAAACTGAGGCAGAATACTGTTAAAATTACACTTATTTTTCTTCAGAAATTTCAGGTTGTTCATGCTATTCACATTTTTTAAGGATAGTTTGTAGATGTAAACATTTTCATCATGTAATTTAACTTTTTTCACTGTTATTATTTTACTGCTCTGACCTGTTTGAGATCATATTGGGCCCAATGTGGAACCTGAACTAAAATGAGTTTAACAGCTCTGGACTAAACCTTTATTGTTTATTCTCAGGTTTGTAAAATGTTTTATTAAAGACAAATAAAATTTCATGACTTCTCTGAATCGTCCAATAATTTCACCAAATTTCGTGACTTTTTTTTTTTTTTTGCTTCAAAATGTTCCGAATCCAAGACACTTCTGGGGTTTTTCCACGACCATATGAACCATGAAAATCTAGATGAAGGTTATAGTTTAGTTCCATCTTATCTGCTGATCCAGTCCAGTAGATGACATGTATCTGATGTTCAGTTCTTGCTGAACCCCTCCATCCTGAAGCCTTACCTCTGCTTGCGGAGCTGCATCTCATCCATCACAGACTGGATCTGTTGGACGTTGTCCTGCTGATCTCCACCTGGACTCTCGGTTTCCTCCAGAGTCCACGATGGTGGGCTGCACATCTGCTCCAGCAACAGCGACCCCTTCTGGCGGAGAGAGGTCAGCCCAGCCTCTGGAGACCAACAGGAACAGGTTAAAATAGGACAATGTAGGTTGTCAGGTTTTGTTCAATGTCAGAGTCCTGTGGTCCGGATGCAGGAGATCAGTTTCCCAAGAGAAGTGGGTGGTACTTTCACTGCAGGAGAACTCAACTAATTCAACTGAAGGCCACATATGATTCCTATCAGTGATGAGTGGGAACTAGATTGATATCTGTGATCATTTAAATGTTATAAACCATCAAAATATGGACCATTAGAAGGAAAGGCACATTCTGTAATTTCCCAGTTTGGGATAAACAAAGTACATATATCTATCTATTTTTAGTGTTTCATTTATTTCCACATTATTTCATGTTTTTCATGATAAAACCACAGCGTCAACGACTGGATAAAGGATGTGTTCGTGTACAAACCAACGGTCTGCAGTTTCTCCTCCAGCAGCTTCAGATTCTGTTGGATGGAAGCTCCGTCAGCTGGGGCCACGTCGGCACAGAGCATGCCCAGTAGACCGTCCAACTGCTGCGACAGCTGCACAAAACACATACACACCTTTACTCAAACAGTAGACAAGGATGGTACCCCAGTCAGAACAGCTGATGGTCATTAGATGGAAAAGATTGATGAACACATGAAAAAACACACATACAACACACAAATATGTAGAAGTGTGATGAACTTTTAATGTTAGGGATATGGAAAAACACATGTATGAGAGATATATTACAAACACATCACACGCACGCACACACCTATATACAGAAACCCTCAGTACCATCTGGACACTGAGGTCATGACCTGGACTAATATCATTGTAATATGTGTTCATTAGGATCTGGATCTGTGATTATTTGTATTGATTATATTCTGCATTGATTATATCCTGGACTGATCATCTCCTGTACTGATTACCTCCTGCGTGGTGCTGTGGAAACTGTGTGCCGCCTGCAGGACATTCTGTCGACTCTCCAGCTGAGCAGCCTGACGGTAACAGACGTCGCTGAGCTGCTGCTGCAGGGATTTGAGCTCAGCCACTTCCTCCTCCTCGCCAGCGCTGAGCAAGGCAGCGATCTGCTGGTTCAACTCCACGTACACAGCGAACCACTCCTGCATCAGACAGACAGTTCAGAGACGTGTGAAAACACAACCTCATCTACAACAGCGTGGGCTCATTTGGTCACTGATCGTCGTCTGAGGTCCTCACACTTTCAAGAACCTGACTGGACACTGGTCACATGATCACATGTGTGCTTGGGTTCTTACACTGTGCTGACTCTCGATCTCCTCGTGTTTCTGCTGCAGAGCCTGAGCCGTTCTCATCGAGTCTCCGATGGCCTGTTGGGTTTTCAGCAGCTCTGAACCTGGACCCTGAAGCCACGTGACCACCTGAAACAAACCATCAGGACAGCGGGTGGAGTTAAGAGGTTCTATGTAATACTGATAATAAAAACTCTGAGCAGCAGGGGTCAGTCTGGTACCTGAACACACTTAGGACCAAAACCACCATGAAACAACCCTAGGTATCCACAGACTGTATCAGTCACTGAATAAAGAATAAAGCTCCTTGTTTCCACACTTCTGTATAATGGTATCATCAAGTTTGATTAAAAAAATAAAAGTCATATATGCTTATTTTATCAATGGCTAAAATAACTCTGTGTCTTATAATGCTGACGTGCTGCACCAGCTGATAGTTTACATTATAGCTCTGTTAGCTTAGCTCTGTTTTTAGACAGAAAACAGCCACAGTAAAACCACAAATCACCTCTGTTTTCTGTTTGGTTTGTGTTGTCAATAACTGAACTAAAGATCTGTTTGGAATCCAACAAACAAGGTCAGAACTGTCACAGTTTAGTCTGAACTGTGGATTAACAAATAGCAACTTAGCAAAGATAAGAACATCCCATAATAACCTTATACCTTCATAAACCTCAGAATCAAACTCACCAATGTAGAAGAAATGCGGACATTTCCCATTAAACTCCATTCTTTACATTTACTGTTGAATCCACTGGAGAAAACAATGACTCTGACAGTTGTTTCTTTCTGGTTCTCATCCTCAGACTGACTCACTATTCCCTCTAGTGATCTCATAAATCCCTCAGCCCGTCAATGGAAGTAACTTCCCTTCATATCTGTGCAATCCAATACATCGGTATTTTTGGCAGAACTTCACAGATCTTTATTCTAAAAACTAATGAGAATTTCAGGTCATTTTTTAATATGCGACAGTAACAATACTACATATAGACCCTGTAAACAAGCAGATAAATACAGTAAACCTCCTAAGATCTGCAACAAAAATAAGACTAATCAACCACAGCTCAGTTTGGTTTTTCTACATGAAATGATAACAGATGATTCATGATTTTTAGGAAACTAATGATCCATTTCAAGTCTAATCCCTCTCTTTGTTCCTCTTTAGATTCTTAAATAACCTCATGATGTCACCGTATCTTTAGCCTAAACATCTGCAGATGCTGATCATTGTATTTATCAGGTCAGCGATGCCTTAAAGAACTGAAACACACAGATCTACTGATCCAGATCTAGGCCACCCTACCCCCTACCCACAATCCCCCAGGCAAACAGCCGACATCTCAGTAACTATAGTGATCCTGGGCTCGTCTCCAAGACAGCAGCATTACCCATCAGCCCCTGCAGCTGCAGACAGAATCCATCCGTGTGTGAGTGTGTGGTGAGGGGCGTCTGCTGGGCCAGGGTCAAAGGTCAGGATTAACAGTGAAGTGGGTATGGTTTACATCATGTTCCACCAGAGTCTGAACATTTCAATCTAAAACTCTCATCTGATTCAGTTCACAGCTTGGTTCCTGAACTTCCTCCACTCAGACCATGGATGTGATGACGTTAAATCCAGGTCAATGGTCCAGAAGTTCAGGTCAGACATAATTCATGAACAGTTTGACATTTTGGTGAATGTGGAAGAACCATCAGACGGAAAACACTCACAAATGGAACATTTCTACAATTATTTTAGCTTCAAATTCTCAGAATAATATCGTCACACATTCACAGAAAAACCTTTAAAGACTCTGAGGTGACTGATAAAACGCTAGCAAAAGTCTGATATCAACTGAAAAAATGGATTTAACTAAAATAGTGGAGGCTCCATCAGATGTGATATAACTGCGGTGTTTTATGTACTACTAGATTAACACCACTCCAGATAACCCTTCTGAGACTACCATTATAACAGGCCTCGGTTTATTTATGGGTTGTTGTTGTTTTGGCAACAAATGTATCAGAAAATATCTTTTTTGTCAATTCTTTCGCACCTTTTACAGGACGAACTTAACTTTCAATATCTGTCCATTAATTATCATTATTATATGTAATAAATACTTAAAACAGTGTGTTATAGTAAAAAATGTAACAAAAAAAAAAAAATTTGAATTGAGATTATAGAAATAAACTTTTAACGATTTTCCATGTGTTCAAACATTTTAGTTTGTCTAGATCATTCCGTGTCCATGTTCTTCTTATTATTTTTAGTTCTCTAATCATTGTTATCCTGTGATAGTCTGTTCACTCTCTGTCTAGTTGTAGACAGAGCCCCTCATTTCACTGACAAAAACATCAATCATTTGATTCAAATACAG
>JAPQRP010000016.1:1405497-1416214 GCA_037367295.1 Apogon hyalosoma | reverse complement strand
ATAGCCTATATATTTTTTAAAATCTATTTATTTATTTATTCATTAATTCATTTTTTTATGACGTTGAGTAAAAGCTGCAACTGAAACTTCAACATGATTTTCCACCAACAATCAAACATTTTCCTGCATTAAATCAGTGTAAAGAAACACTAGTGTATGAAGTACATCTGCTTCAACAGGGTCTTTTTGCAGTTTGTTTCGTGTCTAAAACTGTTTTATAACATCCTCTGATTTTCTCCTCAAACCCTGAGAACCAACAGATGAAACAACCTAAAACATGTTCCAGAGTCTGAGCTGAAACAGAAAAAAATGTACAAACTGACAAATCTGAAATGCAAATGTTTCTATAAAGTCACTGATATCATTCGCTCGTCGTCTAAACAGTTTAAACCATTAGATCCAACTCTAAAACAAATTCATCCATTAGATTCAAGTTTCAGATGGAAACAAACCGTTGGAAAAAGGAAGAGGATCTAAGACACTGTATCTGTTGGAACAGGATAATCTGTGGTATTTCACACATTTATATCATTTCTATATAAGATAAGATTAAAGTAAGATTAAGATAAGAACAAATATGAACAACCTGAAATGTCTAAAGAAAATTAAGTGTAATTTTTTAAAACAATATTCTGTCTGTTATTAAATGTTTTGTTTCTTTGTAGATCTGATCTGTAATAAACATGTAGAAATGATAAGTTAAGGCAGAACATTTAAACACTGCACTTATTTTTCTTAAGAAATTTCAGTTTTTTCAGGTCATTCATGTACACTTATGTATATTTCCTTTAATTATCATATGGATGAGATATTGTCTAGTACATTGCTGTTTTAATTTTGTGTCTTAATAGAGTGTTTTAATATGTATATTTGGAATATATATAAATATTTTTCCTTTTTCTTTTGTATTGATAATTTCTTTCCTTCTACTTTTTCTTATACTTAAATGGAGCGACTGTAACACACAATAATTTCCCCCTGGGATTAATAAACTATTCTGATTCTGACTGATTCTGATTATTCACATAATTTTTGTTTGGATAGTTTGTTAATGTACATTGTTCATAATTTAATGTTATTTTTTTGCACTAAAACAAAGAGAAAAATTTGAATTTGTCATTATTTATAGACATAATGTAATATTTTTTTCACTCTGAATGTGGAACTTGAACCAAAATGGCTTAGACAGCCCATGTTCATCTCAGATAAACTCCACCAGATAAAAACCACCGAGACTCCGTTTGTCTGGACCTCACTACCCTGTTACTGTAAAATACAGTAACACAAAGCTCCAAATGTCTCCGGTAACCATGGCAACAACCCAGAATCCAACATGGCAGCAGGAAACTGGGTCAGAGGGACTGATCTGTTAGTAAAACCATCTGCTGAACAGACACACACATCTAACAACACACACACACAAACACACACACAGATCGATGGCGTCTCAGGTTCCAGCGTCTTTCAGACGTCGATGCTGAAGGTCATTAGAGACGTTTCATATCAGGTGACACAGACAATCCAACACAAACACACTGAGCTCCATCCAGACTCAGAGTCAGAACATGCACAGTCACACAGCGTCGTTTCACCGTCACCTGACTGGATCTATCTGGACCTGAATGGATCTGACTGGATCTGACTAGACCTGACCGGAGCTATCTGGATCTGCTCACGGCTCCACCTTCAACCCTGTTTTATTTCAGTCCATTTTCTACATCCACATCCCAGGTCAAACTGGTCCAGGTGTGACCTTTATCCACATACATGACTCATAAACACAACAAATGACATGGAATCTATCTGGTCCAGTCTGATCTGATCTAGGTCCATGCACGGTCCTGAATCTGATACAGATCGAATCTTTTACAAGTCGACTTTTACATCAGTTTATATCCATGTTTCATCTAAACGTCCATTTTAAGTTGTGCAATATAGTTTATTTTATCCACTGTGCAATGTTTTTGTTGTCATTTTATTTGTTGCTTATCATTATTATTACTATTATTACTTACATACTTATATTACTTATTACTTATATGCATCATTGTTATGATATGACTACTATCACTGTTATCACTTTTTTATAACTTTTATCATGTGATTATTAAACTACACACACACACACACACACACACACATTAAGCGAATTATAGTATTACAACATAATTACTTAGTATTATTATTACTACTTCCTTATTTATTTCTACTAGTTCTTTCTAAGATGCAATTGCCTGTTTTTTTCATTGTTGTCATTCATTGTTGTGTTGATACTGGAACATCAATTTCCTGAGTGATCAATATCTAATCTAATCTAATCTAAAAATCGGGTTTTCTTTGTCTTAATCCTCATTTGGAAACATCTGGACAACAGCTCATAAATAAAACTCAGCTTCAGTTAGAACAGAACTTAAACAGTTGAGTTAAGCAGATCAGTTCAGAACCAGTTCACACCAGAATCTGAACCTGAACAATCAGGTCTGATGTAAACCTGAACATCATCCTGTGTGAATGAACTGGTCATTTGTTACATGACATTCATTCACTTTTTATCCACATGTACATTATACATTTGATCCTTTCACTTCATTCACACCACCAGCAGTAGTGCTCAATCCTGAAATCAGATTTTTCTCATCTTCTGTTCATATTATTTTTTAAGTTAGAAGAGCTCACATCATTCTCTTAAATATAAGTACAAATACTGATCTGATTGTTTACACTGAAATCACATAAAAAAGATCAGATCTGTCTGATTCAGAACCACATATTTATTTAGAGGACGCTTTTCAAAGTACAAAGAAATTAATAAAATGCCCAGATTTGGTTCTCATCAACACACATATCTAGAGTATCTGCCGTTACCATGATAACTGACAACAATCAGAAAGCGCCTTGTGACTCACCTCGAAGCCCAGACGGTCCTTCTCCTTCCAGAAACAAAAGTGCGTCACTTTTTTGTCCCAGAATTCATCGGGTTTGACCACACAGACCAGAGACACCTCTGCCGGGATGACGTTCTGAAAGAGGACCATCATCATCATCATCATCAGGACCTGTTTGGACGGTGTGTGTGTTTGGATAATGTGCTGGTACCTGCAGCATCAGGACCACAGTCTTGACGATGTTCCACTGGGATTTACGTCCGTCCACGATGACGGTGAAACCTCGAGCTTTACACTTTTCACTGACAGAGACAGAAAACAACGTCACATTTGTGTCCAGCGGGAGGAGTTTGTGTTCATATGGTGCATTCAAGAGCTGTTACTCAGGTAGGATCAGAATGGAGCTCATTAGTGCGTAGCTATTTTCAGATTTTCTTTGTCCTTTGACACATTTATGATGTTAAAGATGAGACATGCAGTGATGCCAACGGCAATAAAATGTGTTTACAAGAAAAAATAAAAATAGCTCCAATGTCCCTGTATTTCAGCGTCATTTTCTATCTGAATCAATTCCCAGTTGAATTTGTGAGGTTGTCCGGTTCTGTCTCTATGTTAGAGTCCTGTGGTGTTGATGCAGGAGATCAATCTCCCAATAGAAGTGGGTGGTACTTTCACTGGAGGAGAACTCAACTAATTCAACCAAAGTCCATATATGACTTCTATCAGTGATTAATAGGAACTATATTGGTATCTGTAACCATTTACATGTTATAAACCATCAAAATATGGACCATTAGAAGGACAGGAACATTTTTAATATGTAAAAAAAAATCCTCAAAACTGTGAACAAAGCCCCCGGACACAGCACCTTCACAATAACTCACGACCAATTGACCAGTGACATAAAAGGATTTACGTTAGTCTGAAGTCACCTGAATATTTCAATGTTAACTTAAGCAAACGGCTCCACTTATGGGGATCAACACTGTTTTCTCCTCTGGTTTCCATCTGATGTCTGAGTGGAGTTTCTGACTCAGATCATTTGTTCCGTCCTCGTCCAGACCATTGAACTCTGGGATTAAAGCTTAATGTGTCAGAGCAGAAGGTCAAACTTTCGCCAACACCTGAGCTTCAGACGTTCTCCTCCATCTAACCTGAACTTCTAAGTCTCTACATCAGTCTCCCGTCGATTTCTGAACGGTTAACAGTTTGTGTTTCAGTCACTGCCATTTTGACTCTTCTTAGATCCAGAAGTGACCATATGTGGACAAAAGGGGCGGAGCTGCACGACTGCAAGAGGGTCACGGGTGAGCTAAAGTGAAAATGCTAACATACTGACTCTGTTAAACAGTAGACTTTATCAAGCATTGTGTCACAACACTGTTACAGTCTTATTAGTGAAGCTCCAGAAGTCCAACTCGGCAGGTAAACGAGCCGTCAACCACACAGCAACATCACCCTTTTTAATTAAACAAGGCTTTTAATCTAAACATTCAGAAAAATTCAACTTCTTGCTCAATAGGAAACATTTCCAATCATGCTGATAGAATAGACCATGATCTTTCCATGGACATCTGAGCATGCTCAGTGCACCCCCCACTGCCTGTGGAATGGGGGGTAAAACAGAGCAGAGAGTGAGACTGACTCAATATAAAAAAAACGGTTTGGGCTTTTTTTTTTTTTTTTTTTTTACACCATTTTCCAAGTGTTTTTTTTGTTTTTACCGTTTTTGTCATCGTCTCATTGCACTCCGCCATGTTGAAAAGGTCAAAGGTTATTTTCATCTTGTGAATATACATTTTTCCCAGTTCTCCAGTGGAAAAATACAACACGAGGTGGTGTTCATGTGCAATTTTCGGGTTCATAACTAGCAATTACCATAATCCCCACAGTGCACGAAGGCAGCATAAAGCCTAAAAACAGGCGCTTGGTTCCTTATAAGATGATACGTGACAGATAATAAATGACAGGCTGAGTCCGTGGAGCCGTTCAGGGTCCAGGTTGTGCATTTACCTGGGGATGCTGAGCAGGTAGTCCAACGTGTCGCTCAGCTCCTCCATACTGGTCTGATCTGAACTCAAAGGGATGGTCAGGATCAGACCACTACGCCGGTCTTTACCTCCTGAACAAACACAGGACAAGTATCAGTATGGAGTCCAACAGGAGGATCTAAAACGGGGCTGTCAAACTTGAGGCCTGTGGGCCAAAACCAGTCTGCCAAGGGGTACAATCTGGCCCATAGGATGAATTAAACAAAAATACAAAAATGACACAGAAAACATTAACAGTAAAGGATGTTGAACTGGTTTTTAGTTCAAGCTCCACATTCAGACCATTATGATCTAAAGTAAACCAATAGTATAATAGCCAATACATAGTGACAGCTATACATTTTTTGAGTTAGTGCAAAAAATAAGAATTATGATTTTTTTTACATTTATAAACCATCCAAACAAAAAGGATGTGAATAACCTGGAAAAAAAAAGAAATTTCTTGAGTCAGCTTATCATTTATACATGTACAACAAACTATCCTTTAATAACAGAATGTAAACAACATGAAAAATATGAACCTAAAATGTCTAAAGAAAATTAAGTGTAACTGTACCAATATTCTGCCTGTTATTAAATGTTCTGTGTATTTGTAGGCTCCACTGCGATCTGGAAGTTGTGTTAATAATAAACTTAAGATGTAATATTGTAGAAATTATTGTTATTTTAGTTACAAATTTCCAAATTTTACCACTGTTCTACCTGTTACTAAATGTTTGTGTAACACTGTGTATAATGTACATGTGTAAATGTACAGTTGAGGTATAATACTGTTAAAATTGCACTTATTTAGTTTTTCAGGTTATTCACATCTTTTTTGTGGAAGTATGGAGGAATGTGGAACCAGTTTGACGCCTCTGGTCTAATCAGCCGTCGTGTCCGTTCTGGGTTTTACCTGAAAGAAAGGCCAGTTTCTTCTTGAGGATGGGGAGGATGGTGGTGGCCTCCATGGTGATGTTGGACATCTGGACACAAACACAGACAGAGGTCAAAGGCTGGTCCACTTCATCACATCAGAACATATGATGACATTAAAACCAACCAACCAACTGGACAGAGGAGGAATCTGGGTTTGTCGTTCCCCCCCCCCAAGTCTGTCTATTAAATTAACTGTCAGCTGCAAAGTGTTTGGTCATATTTTTATTACATTAGAAACAATTTCCATATCATTATCATCATCTTGTTTTTTCATGAACCATTAACATTATCTTTGTTGTTACATTATGTTGTTTTTTTCCATGAATTGCATTCTTTTTAACATTAGTCAATACATTTTTTTTTATCTTTGTTTCTATATTATTCTTTGACTTCATCTTACTTCTTAACATTATTCTGACTTTGTAACTTTTCTCATAGACTGTAATCTTATTTTTCTGTCGTTATTCTTTAACTTTGTCCTCTCTTTCAGACTTTATTCATTGTTTTCATCCAGTTTTTTGATATTACTTATGGCTTTCATCCTGTTTTGTAAGATTGTTTGTCATTTTTCCTTTTTTTTTTCAAATCAGTCACAGGTTTTATCCAGTTTTCTGGCATCATTTGTGATTTTATCTCCTTATCATTTCTTTCTTTGACTTGACCTTGTTTTTTAACATTTCTTACAGATTTTCTCCAGTTTTTCTGACACTGCTCTTATATTTTGTCCTGTTCTCTGGTTTTCTTCGTCCTGTTGTTTGACTGTTTATCTGAACTGATTTAGTTCATTATTATTATTATTAAACCGGGTCTCCCTCCAGTCGGACCGGGTCGGACCGGGTCAGACCACGTCCCTGGGTCCTCCTGTCCCCGGTCTCCCGTCGTCCCCTGCGGCCTGATGCGGCCCCGACCCGCCGCCTCCTGCTCGGTTAGTCTCAGTCAGTCTCGGCTCGGCTCGGTTAGTCTCGGCTCGGTTCGGCTCGGCCCACAGACACAATGACCTACATCGGCGGCTCGCGCCTCTCTCGCCTCCCGTCGGCCTCCACGCGCCCCTTCATCGATAGTCTGATCGATAAGGGATAGATATCGATCCGCAGCTGTTCGTACCTCCGTCTGATCCGCAGCTGCAGGAGGAACAGTCCACATTCACCTCCTCCGGTTCCTCCTCCGGTTCCTCCTCCGGTTCCTCCCGCTCCTCTTCCTCTCACACAAAGACCTCCGCCCGGGTTTAACCGCACCAGAACCGGGTCCGCTCCTCCGCTTCGAACAACCGTCCAGACAGTGAGGAGCAGGCGGAGGTGCTGCTGCTCCGGCTCTCACTCTTCTTCTACGGTCTGACGGCGGAAGGATCCCACAGAGCCGTCAGACCGGACAGACCGCCGCCCCTGCTGGCGGCTCGGAGAACTGCATCCAGGGTCTGACCACGAGCTGGGTCAGAACCTGAGAGCAGGAAGAAATGCTTTTTTTGTTTTTTTTGTTTTTTTAAGAAAGACAAGAAGAGGGATTCCTATGTTTGATGACTAAAAGAAACCAGGACACGGCTATTAAAAAAAAAAAAAAAAAAAAGATAACAAAAGTAAATAAAAACTTACATGAATGATGACGTATGAAAGCATTAAGACATATCATATTCTATGGTTATATAATCATAGGCCTGGACAGAGTTTAATTTTGATATGTGTAATATTTTGGAATTATTTTGTGGCCACTTTGTGGGGGTATAGAAGCTGTACTTCATCCCGCTCTTTTAAATTTTTTTTCCTGTTCTTTTTGGTTTTAAGTTCAAAATAAAAAAAAAAAAACAAACAAGTAAGTGAAATAAATCTGCAAGTTACATCATTTTATTTCAGTGGTTTTATAAATAATACTTGATGTCATGAATCTTTTACAGATTCATATCAGTCATCACTGCTTCAAATTACCTGAAAAACTAAGACTAAATAAAAAAAAATAGAAGTCTTGAAAATAATAATAACTATTTGAAAAAGTACTTTTGTACTTGTCAAACTAAGGAAAACTAAGCTGAACTTAAAAACCAAACTGAAAGAGGAAATGAAAATTTAAATAAAAACATGAATGCCATAATAATCTGGACATGTGATGTTGTGGCACCTTGAATTCATCCAATCAGAAACAAGGACCGATGACCATCATTCTGAAACATTTTAAAGACTTTATGAGTCTATGAAATTAAAAGAAAATCAATTAAAATGAAACAAAGTTTGGAGGAAATGATCAAATCAAATCAATGCAGTTTTTATTTTTGAAAATGTCCCAACTCTTGTGGAAATGGGATTCATCAATAACATCATTGTTACATGTTGTGACGATACATTACATTTAGTTTTGTTGTTTTTGCTTTAATATGTTGTTGCAGAAGTGTGTTACAAAGTGATGTGTTAACTTACATTATGTTATGTTTTGGTACATTTTCTGCTATTACATTACATTTTGTTTTGTCATATTATGTTGTGTTTTGATACATTGCACTGTATTATTATTATTATTTGATGTATTTAACCTTTATTTAACCAGGTAATGATGATGTCACCAACATGAGGCAAATTATAAAAAAAACAATGTTCGTAGTAAAGAACCACTCATACACATATTCAGACCATAAAGGCTGCTAACATACAATATATATATTGCATACAATAAGAAAATCTGTGAACAGTCAATAGCAGATACATTGATCAGAAACTAGTCAGTATCAATTATTAAAGGTGGATAATTAAATAAAAGGATGACGCTTTTGTGTTTCTGATACTCATTCCATTCTGTTGCTGTACATTAAGTTGTGTTGTTATGTTGCATTACACTTTGTTGCCTTATGCTATATTATTGCATTTAATATAATTTCATTAAACTATATACAGTGAAGGTTTTATGACATGTAATATTTCGGGAAATAAAATCATCAACATATCAACACATCAGACAAAACAAGTTCATAGAAAAAAATAACTGAGTCTGTCTCTATATGGACACGTATTTAAGTATTAATCACACAAATAACAAACAACATTTATGAAGAAAACAAACACAACTGAACTAACTGAAATGAATATTAGACGTAAAATTATACAATGATTTCATTCACCGTTATCACTTAAAATATCAAATAAATGAAGAACATGTTCATTTAACCACAGCTGCAGCAGTCAGTGGAGTTTAACCAGGATCATATTTACATTTTTTTTTTTAATCATTTTTTGTGTCTTTACATGATACAAACATATTCAGACCATCTGGTTCACACTGATGTTTTATTTTATTTAACTGTTTCACTGCTGTATTTCCATTTGGACCTGAGGAACAAACATCACCTACATGAACATGAACCCGACCAGTTCCACCAGCGAATCCTCAGACTGAATGTAAACAGTGGACAGCTCCCCCTACTGGTCTGTACTCTGATGTTTTAAAGCAAGGGTGTCAAACATATGGTTTGTGGGCCAAAACCGGCCTGCCAAAGGGTCCAAATCGGCCCATGGGATGAATTTGTGAAATAAAAAAAAATTAGGGTCTCAAAATGATCTTAGTTCCAGTCCAGTTAAACACATCAAAAAATGTAAAATTAAAAATTAAATAAATAGATACAAATACTATAAAATAAAACAAAACCTGTCTCAGTGCCTGTGTTTGTCTGATGAACAGTTTTTCCATCCCTTTTTAGTTTCAGATTCTTCTTATAGTCGTGTCGTGCAGATGATCTCGGGCACAGTCGTTTGTTCTTTAGACCATTTCCCATCATCCTTTGGAGGAGCCGAGCACCATGGGAACCTGAACCTGGAAACCAGATGAGGACAGTTTGGTAGTTTTTAGCAGGGCTGAAGTTTAAGAGATTTATGGGAAAAAAGAAAAAAAAATGTATGTGTGATGATTTTATATGAGGGTCAATTTTAGGAGGATGTAAGGGTTAAGTGTTTTCTGTTCTGACATAATCATAAACTGATGTATTTACTCTGAACTTTTATGAACGTTTGCACAGTCAGGATATCAAATATAGGATTAGACCGGTGGGAGTAGGTCTAATACGGATAATACGATCATAAATGGTGGTTAAACTGATTAAATAAAGGCAAGAAGTGGTGCAAAGTTCACTACAAAATCTAAAATACTGAAGTACAACTTTTTACATAACATTGTGAGGTTAGAATCATTTGTCCTTTTGCTGGTTTTCTTTTCAGATTGTGGAAAAGCCAACGTGAACTTTGGACTTTAAATGAAACCTCAGAATTTCTTGAACCAAATGAAGTTTGATCTGATAGAACAGATCAGAAAAATGAAAGAAACACATTGGAATAAACTCCATTAAATGTGTCTGAAGGAAAGTGAAGAGACACAAATCCTGACGTTAGAACTCATAGATGAATGTCTTTAGTTTTACTGTTGTATATTAGAAAATGATGATTCATATTTTTATGATTGTACTGAACCTTCTCTCCGTATGGATAAATATTCATGCTAAAGGGCACTGAACGCCTCATCACACTGACCTCTGGGTTTGACCCATCTGCTGGATGCTGTCGGGCATCGGTTTCCTGAACGTCTCGGGCAGGAGGACGCAGAGAACAACGCTGAGCAGAGACAGTGAACCCACCATGACCCACGGCACCATGGGGTCGACCGCGGCTGGAACCCAAACACACCACGAACATTAACGCTTTCACTCAAGAGCCAATGAAAAACTGAGTGGGATCATTAATCACAAAAAAGAATCTGTCCATTTGGGTTATTTTGACAGACATACATATATTACAGTTGACTGTTTACTTAAACACAACTTTAATCTATCTATCTATCTATCTATCTATCTATCTATCTATCTATCTATCTATCTATCTATCTATCTATCTATCT
>JAPQRP010000016.1:1319166-1357804 GCA_037367295.1 Apogon hyalosoma | reverse complement strand
GTTGAATGAATGAAGAATTCAGAGCCAAGCAGAGCATTTACAGTTTATGGAGACCACAGGGAAAGGTTTAAAATGAAAAATTCCATTAAAAAAAAAAAAAAAAATCACTCCTACAACTTTGAATCTGTTTTTGTAAATTTGTAAAAATAAATAAATAAGTTAATTAAAAAAAATGCAAAATTGAGAGGAAGACACATGCAAAGAACATGTGTGAAATTTGAAAAGAATCAGGTGAATGTGAATAATAATAATAATAATAATAATAATTATAATAATAATAATATAATAAAAATCAGGGACAAATAGAATTCCTGGTAAATCTATAAACCAAAAATGAGGTTCTAATTTCATTTAACCCTTTAACCCCTGAGCCCTGGTTCCAGGTGAAGGTTCTGCTGTGAATCTGCGTCTGTTTCAGGTTCATAAACTCTGCTGTATGTGCCTGTGTTCCTTTTCTTCAGTGGTTTTGATTTACTTTGCGTTTTAGGATCAAAACAGGTGGAATAACAAAAAAAGACAAAGACGAACTGAAGTTTGACAGGTTTTTACTAAGTAAGGCACTAGAATCTAGATCAGTAAGAGATTTAGGATGTTGAACTGGAACACACTGAGCAACAACAAGCATTTGAACTTTGGCCCAGTAGTTTTTGTTTTGGGCT
Organism: Apogon hyalosoma; assembly: GCA_037367295.1. NCBI lineage: Eukaryota > Metazoa > Chordata > Actinopteri > Kurtiformes > Apogonidae > Apogon > Apogon hyalosoma. Next base: position 1,357,145 of record JAPQRP010000016.1, on the reverse strand, counting down.
TTTTTTTTGTTTCTAAATCAGTCCAGCTGCTTTTTGACACCTGTTTAACTCCACGAAGCAGATACACGGTCAAAACTCAGTAAAAACACAGGAAAATAAAGAAAGAAAGAAAAATCACCACAACATTAAAGAAAACAGTAAAAAAAAAAACCACAAGGAAAATTGTGTAAAAAAAAAAAAAAAAAAAGCCTAAACCGTCTATTTTTATAGTGAATCGGTCTCACTCACTGCTCTGTGTTTTACCCCCATTCCACAGGTGGAGGGGGGTGGACTGAGCATGCTCAGATGTCTATGGAAAGAACAAGGTCTATTCTATCAGCACCTTTGGAAATTTTAATTATTGAGCAAACGGTTGAGATTTTCTGAATTTTTAAAGTAAATCATAGGTTCCGAACGCTCACCACAGACACGTCAAGGGTTAAAGGGTTAACGTGAGATTTGTTTAAATGTCCATTTTCTTATTCAACCATCAGTCAAGTCAAAATGTTCCTATTCATTAATTCATTCGAGTGAAAAAGCACAAGAAGAATAAAAACTAACAGAAGATGGAGCTGATGTCAATGATGAGGACAGGATGAATGAATCTGATCCAAAATCAGTTTGGAAGAAAAACTAACTGCACCAAATGTTAAGAATGTAAAAAAAAAAAAAAGAGAACACCTGAGAGTCGAAGTTAACCCATAAAGACCCAGTGCTACTTCTGTGGTACTTCCCAAATGAATTTTTCTCTATTTCTATCTTTCTTAACTGATTTATCACCAATATATATATATAAAAAAATTATCCTCTGCATTTTGCATTTTTTGGCGTAAATTAAGTATTCTCCTTTAATTCACAGATCATGTAGATGTTCATGAAAACTCAGAGTAAATTAAAAGTTAATTATATCACAACAGAGAAAAATGAAGAAAAGGTTATTTTTTCAGCAAATTTTTGCCAACTGAATGTAAAAAACACGTGTCCACCCACTGTCACTGATCCAACTCCATGGGTTTTACTGGTGAATCAATGTTGTAGAAGATGATGGTGTTTCCATGGTAACTACGGAGCCTCTGAATGTCCAAATGGGTCATATCTGATGACCATGAAAAGATGACAAACTGTATTTGATGCCAATTATTTACATGTATTGATAGGATTAGTGGATCAACAGGTGTTGAACAGTCTTTATCTGTAGACGGTTTGTGTCACTGGTGGCTGTTTGGGTCTCGATGGGTTAAGTCAAGTAATAAACACCTAAAAACATCACGAAGTGCTTCAGTAAATAAACATCCCATCAGTCTGTGTGTGATTTTTCTTCTGATCATCAGCAGTAAATCTGTCAATCATCCTGTTGGAGTTAAGTGTGTCTGGTTTGGACTGTTCACTCCTGTTTACACCCTGTTACATCCACAGTAAAACCACATCATCTGCACCATGAGGACGAAGGATCCAAAAGCCAAACATACTGGACTCAACATGGACGAGACGACCCAATTTGAACCATTCACAAAGACAAATACAACTAAATAAATCCACCCACTATGTCTCCAGTCACATTTAAGACACTTCCATACATTTGTGATCAAACCTTCAACCCTATTAAGACTCTCATTATAACAGACCTACAGTTATTTATGGGTTTTTTTGCAATAAAAGTGTCAGAAAATGCATTTTTTTCCCAATTCTTTTGCAGCTTTTTTCAGGAAGAACTTAACCTTCAATATGTCTCCATTAATTATCATTATTATATGTAATACATGCTTAAAAAAGTCCATGTGCTCACACATTTAAGTTTGTCTAGATCATTCTGTGTCCATGTTCTTCTTATTTTTAGTTCTCTCTAGTCATTTTTATTCTGTGTGATGGTCTGTGTTCACTTTCTGTTTAGTTGTAGACAGAGCCCCTCATTTCACTGAGAAAAAACATCCATCATCTGATTCAAATACAGACACTGCATCTCTTCATGCCCTAGATAGATCTGAATAGAGATTTACACATATATATATATATATGGATTTATATAATATTTACAGATAAAATACAACTATCAACGAACTATACAAACTGAAAAAAAACAGATAAAAACAGTAAAATGTCAAATCAAATCAAATTTTATTTATTTAGCACCAAATCATAACAGAAATTATCTCATGAGACTTTACACATAGAGCTGGTTGAAACCAGACTCTTGACAAAAACACGTCAAAACACACTAGTAGAACACTCCAAAACAGCCCTATCACTATTATATACAATTATTTACAAGAATTCACCACTAAAACCAGGTTAAAATGTTGATAAAAGTCATAAAAATCTTCCATCTCTCTCTCACCGACTGCACTCTGCTGCTCTCTGCTCCGCCCACTTCCACCCCTCCTCCTACGCCAATGCAGACCTCTACCTCAGTGTGTCATAGACTAATAGAAAGAATCCAATCTCAGCTAAAAGATGAGGTTTGGATTTTGTCAATAGTGTAAATGGTTCAGGAGTTACAGTCAGTAAAAAACGACGCTGGCACCGGAGATACAATTAAAAAAAAAATAAAAAAGGATTAAACCCAAATAAAACCAACCTGAACTGAGGAGCAGCTACTCATCTGCTTAAATCTTGAGTATTTACTATTATTAGCCAGAAAATGTTGAAAAATATCCCCAAAAAAAAGCCAAGATGACAAGTGTGTGGTTTCTCCAAAATGCAAACATTAGGGCTGAAAATCCCCTGAATCCATTCAATTCCAGTTCATTAGATTCAACTGGATTCAACTGGGATCCAGAACCTGAAAATCCACAGAAGCCCACAAATGAGTTTCCGTATAGGAGAGTGGAAAAAGAGAAAGTGTTCACATTTATGAGGTTGAAGTGACTCAATACTAAGACTGAAGATGTGAACCTGAGAGAAAGAAAAGAAGCAGAAAAAACAAACAAAAAACACCTAAATGATGATGACAGTTGTGTCCTCCTCTGGACAAAAGGGTTTATTTCATTTACTTGTTTCTGTATTCAATGACAGTGACTCAGAAACGACCTGAATGAACTGAGGAAACTACTTTTGCGCGGACCCACGGACACGCAGAGTCCGTGGAAGGAGCGCAGAGTGGACCCGGCTGGACCCACTAGAACCGACCCAGAACAAGAGGAGCAGGAGGCGGACTTACCGGTGCAGGAGGAGGAGGATGGATGGATGGATGGATGGACGGATGAAGAAGGTGCGGAGTCCCACGCGCTGAACTCCGCTCACACACGCGCGCGCGCACTCCGCCAGCTGCCGATCATTAATCAATAATCACTGATCACTGAGGGGGCGGGGCCGGGCCGTCCGCTCATCGATCACACTCATCCTTCAGGGATCTGGATCTGGATCTGGATCTGGATCTGGATCTGGATCCGGGCGCAGATAAACTCTTTTGGAGCAGCGGAGAGCCGCGCGCTCTGCGGCGCACCGAGGAGAGCCCAGGCACCGGGACGCATGCGCCGTACGCACGACCGGAGAGAGAGAGAGAGAGAGAGAGAGAGAGAGAGAGAGAGAGAGAGAGAGAGAGAGAGAGAGAGAGAGAGAGGATCCAACAGAAATGAAGATCAGGACTGACATTAAATGTGTGTGTGTGTGTGCGTGCGTGCGCTTCCGTGTGCGCGTGCCCGCTGTGCGTCCAGGTTTGTTGTTGGCAGGAAAACAGATAGAACCTTTTCCCAAACAGTAAACAGAGGCTGTAACTCACACTAACCCGCGGCAGAGCGTGGGCAGGTTCAGGTTCTCACATCCGTCTCTATTTACAGTCAACACACCTGAGAACGAAACTCACCTGTCCCGATGTCAGTGAACGGGTCATTAAAGGAGCAGACCAGGCGCGGGGTCCTCCAGGAGGTCCGGGTCCGGGTCTGAGGATGGGGGTGAAGTGACCCGGATCCTCAGAGTCTCAGATAATAATTGACTGTTTCCGTCACCTGGACGTGGAGCTGAGGGTCAGTAAACGCAACACACGCTAATTATCATTGTGACCACTTCAGGGTCACAGTGAATCCGTGTACATTACAGTAACATTGTTGGGAATGTGAAGGTGCCACGTCAACAGGTTTATTAAATGGACCGTTTTCCATCTAAACAGGCGTGTCAAACATACGGTCCGCGGGCCAGAAGCGGCCCAAACAAAAATGAACAAAACAAATAAAATAACCACTAAAATGAACAAAGATGAAGAAAAGTATCAACAAAATGGACAAAAAAATCGACAAAATGAACAAAAATGAAGAAAAGTATCAACAAAATGAACAAAAAAATCGACAAAATGAACAAAAATGAAGAAAAGTATCAACAAAATAGCTAAAATAATAAACAAAATGAAGAATTGACAAAATGAAGAAAAATGAAAATAATCAAAATAAATTAAATAACAAAATGAACAAAATAATCAACAAAATATAATAATCAATAAAATGAATAAAATAAACAAAATGATCAAAATAATCAACACAATAAATAAAATAATCATCAAAATTGAAAAAAAGAGACAAGAATCAACAAAATAAGTTTTTTTCTTGTTTTGTTGATTTTCTTCATTTTGTTCTTTTTTTTTCTATCCTCAGAGGAGAAAGAAGGTACTCAGTTATTAATTACATTCATAGGAACTTTTATGGTGAAATACTGGTACTAGAGCTAAAATGATTAATCTTTTAATATTATTATATACTTTTATACAGTTGTTGTTATTTCTGTATAATATGTTTTGTATATATCCTTCAACTTTTATGCTTTTTGTGCTTGTTTTTTCCTGCTGGTTCTGGGATAATGGAAAAGTTGTTTGTCGTTTTCAGACACGTGCGTCACATTTTTACCTTTTTTTTTCACTGATTCAAATAGATTAATCGATTCCAAAAATAATCAGTAACTGCAGCTCTAGAATTTTGTGAAATTCAAAACTTACAGTGAATACGTTCCCAGTCAAGGCTGTTGAGTTGATTTAAAGTTCTTTTTTCCTAAATATGTTGATTTTAATATTTGCTTCTCCAGGTTTTATGTCAACTTCTTCTTTAACTTAATCTAAATAAACTCATTAAAGCTGTTGGATTCTCTGTGTAAATGCATCCATTCAAAGGTGAAAACAAACACACCTAATTTTCTGACTTTTTTACAGATGCATGAATCAGGACAGAAGATGAACTGATGGAATGTTTCATCTTTTCAACAGTTTAACGGCTCAGACGCATCACTGTGGACTTTTACGTCCATGAGGTCAGCGCTGGTTTATTGTTTCAGTCCAGATTCTTCAGTAAATTCAGTTGTTAAGTGTCAGACATATGAGACATTTCACACCAACGCTCAGAAAATACGAGAGAAGAGAAGAGAAGAGAAGAGAAGAGAAGAGAAGAGAAGAGAAGAGAAGAGAAGAGAAGAGAAGAGAAGAGAAGGAAGAAGCACAGACTGAAAAAGGCTTAAACAGAAACCAAGTAAATGCTTCACAAACTCAAATATACAACAAAAAAACAAACTTTAATATGTCTAGTATAAAAAACTCCTGCATAAAGGATCAGTTTGTCAACTATTCTATAAAATACATTTTATAAAAATAACTTTGCATCTGCACTTGAAGAGGTTTTTTAATTGAATTTTTTATTTATTGTTATATAATGCTTCTTAATTTTTCATTAATCCATTTTGTTAATTTTTCTTTATTATTTTTGGAGCTGCTGTAACAGTTATTTTATCCCAGAAATCCTTAAATTTACTTGCATATGCTATAGATTATAGTAAAGTTATGAATTCATAAGAAAACTAACACTTTCATTAAAAAAAATTAAAAAAAACAAAACAAAACATGAAATTCCCTGATATTGGAGTGAAAAAGAAAAGAAAAACCTGAAAATTCTGTGAGATAATGCTAGTCATGAATTCACAAGGAAAATTATCACCGGTTTGAGTGAAAATCTACACAAAAAAAGATGAAATTTACAAGGAAAAACATACATATTTTATAGATTATAGCAAAGTCGTAAAATCACAAGAAAACTAACACCTTCACACAAAAAAAAAAACATCTGAAATTCTCTAAGATTTGAATGATAAATCTACAAAAAACAACAACATCAAATTTACAAGAAAACAATGAATATTCTCTGAAATTTGAGTCTAAGAGTTTCAGTAAATGGACGGATTAGACGCATAAATGTATGAACAAAAACAGAAACTCTGAGACTGAAGTGGTTTTGATTTAAGAGAAAAAAGACAAAAGTCTGTCAAATTTCTGAGAAAAATCCTCCCGTTCCATTTGGGTTCGATCAGACCATCATTATATCAAAATATTTAATCAGTGTTTTTGAATTTGATGTGTTTCATCTGGTCGTTACTGTGGGTATTTTCTAACATTTAGTCCGATTCACAGACAGTTAAATGGATTTATTCAACATTGTTTTTGAGGTGGAACAGTCTGGAAACTTCAGTTTTATATGAAAGGTTTCACTTTTTCTGGTTGTTCTTACATGTTTGTATATTTTAAACATGTTGTTTTATTTTACTTTTGTGATTTTATTACTTTTATTAGTTGGTTCTAACTCATCTTGAGTTTTGATTTTGTACTGGAAACCTCTACGTTCTTCTTCTGTTCAAATTAACATAGAAACAAAGCAGGACGACGCACGAGAGAAACGGCTCATTCACATGTAAACGCTTCATTCTAAAGTCATAAAAACTAAATTCTTATTTTCAGGTCATCACATGAGTCTGTTATTGATGAACAACCAAAGAGATGAATTCAGTCAACAGATGTTTGATAAACCCACAAAAATACTGGAATTATGGAGGACAAATAAACACATTTACGGAATTATATGAGTTTGAGTTAGTTTTTAAAGTGTAAAATACAGTTTCAGTCAGTTTACATGAATCATATGAGTTTATTAGTTTTTAAAACATACCGTAGTTTCAGTCAGATTTGATGGTAAATCCTTGTTTTTAGTTATATCTCAATTCACAAAATCAGTTTTTTCCCACTCCTAACTCTTCTCATTTCCTTCATTTTTCTCATAATCCACCTCCTGACCTCCACACCTCTGAATCCTCAAAAAGTAAACTCACAGGGACTACAGGACAAACCCACGACAATACTGGAATTATGCAGGAAAAAGAAATACATTAGCTGAACATATGAGTTTAAGTTAGTTTTGAAAATGTAAAATACACTTTCAGTCAAATTTGATGGTAAATCCTTGTTTTTAGTCATGTTTCAATTCAGAAAAATTAGTTTTTTAACTCCTAATTCTTCTAATTTTGTTAATTTTTCTCTATAATAATCCACTTTTTGATAAATCCACCAAAATACTGGAATTATGGAGAAAAAATAAACACGTTTACACGATTAATGAGTTTTAGTTTGTTGAAACATACAGGACAGTTTGTCAGATTCGATGGTAAATCCTTGTTTTTAGTTCTATTTCATTTCAGTTTTATTTCTACAGCCCTATAACACAATAAGGTTCCCTCACAGGGCTTCAGAGTTAGTTGGATATAAACAAACATCAGTCAAATAAACAGCAGATAAAGGAAATGGATTCATGTCTCGTTCATCCCCCGTCCTTAGACCCTCCTTCTCTGCAAAGAAAAACTCCAAAAACCCAGAAGGAAAAGAGGAACCTGAGGGAGAACCACAGTGAAGGACAGATCCACTCCATGGACGGACAGACTGGAGAAGAACCAGGACTGATGGATGAACGTGATGATGGAGGTCCAGTCTGTAAGGATGCAGTGTGTGTGTGGGGGGGGTCCATCCAGACAATATTTCAATTCACAAAATCCTAATTTTTCATATTTTGTTCATTTTTCTCTGTAATAGCACCACCTCCTGATAAATCCACCAGAACACTGGAGTTATGTACGAAAAATAAACACTTTTACTGAATTATATGAGTTTGTTTTTAAAATGTACAATAGTTTCACTCAGATGTGACGGTAAATTCCTGTTTTCAGTGACGTTTCAGTTCACAAAATCCGTTCTTTCGCTCCCAGTTCTTCTCATTTCCTTCCTGTTTCTGTCCCATAATCCTCTGGGTGCTCGTTTCCGGCTCCACCTCCCTGTGAATCTGTTTCATTGGACTCGTTTCACTTTGGTTTTTGTTGCCGTTTCATTTCTCTACCTTTTCATTTCTCAGCAGAGGGCCTTGCTGCAGTTTCCCAGAGTTCCTTGCAGCTCTCAGGTCCCAGTGGATCTGCTCCTCCTTTTGCTGCTGGAACAAACCAATCGGGTTCCTCCGCTGCCCGGGACACTCAGCCAATCAGGATCCAGCGCCACGGCGACCCACTTACACACACACACACACAGCTCTGCTCTCACCTTGAACATCACATGAAGGTTGGACAAGGACACAGATAATGTATGAACAGACTGGGATCTCCAGGACTCACCAGTAAAACCAGCTGAGACTGTTCTCTCCACTTGGTTGCCATGACGACATGTCATTCAGAAACACTGGGGCCAATCTGATGAGGACTGAGTCCAATAAATATGTTTCTACCAACACGTATGTGTTAAATTTAGCCCAGAATGAGGTCTGTCAGAATGCGATAGCGTAGATTTGTATTTTTCCATCAATATTATTATGAATTTTAATGGAAATCGCTTGAAAATTTGCAGCAAAAACTGTCCATGTATTTGTTTCCATCCATCCCTGTTAAACGAATATAAAGAGTTGGTTCATTATCATCAGCGACTAAAAACCCATGAGATGTAGTTTTTCATCCACTAATGTCTGACCTGAGCTGACGACTGAACCGACCCCGAGTCTGGTTTTAGTTTTAGTCTCATGACTGAACATTGCTCTGGATCTTAAATACACTTATTTCTGCAGATCTGCATAAACTAAGGCCTCTTGTTTCTGTCTAACATGCTGTTTGTGTTAATTCAGAGATGTTAGCCTCCCCACTGAACGCAAATCTCAGAAAAAAAGCATAAATATAGCAGCGATGTTTGAAGTTTTTTCAGCGTTCCCACTCAGATGTTCAAACAATAAAAAATGTGAATAAAAACACTTGGATTCACTCTGTTCCACACATGAAGGGCCTTAAATGAAGCCCTTGTGGTTCAGATTCAGACAAAATGGGAAGGATTTCAGCTCCAAAATGAACCCACTGCTTTAGTATATTACTGTAATACCCTGACAGACATTGTATAAAACCAAACAAAAACAACCAAAAAGACTCCTAGACTTGCAGTAAATTTCTTGAAGTAAACGTTGTTTTTCCAGGACTCATTGGTTTTAACTGGACCCACAAATTAGGGATTTTTCTCTTTTAATTAGATCCGAGGTCCAATGGAAGCGTTAATTTCTGCCGAGTCAGACTTTAAGAAATTCTGTTTATTTATTCAAATGTTTTTCTCCACTGTAGTTGTGGTTAAAATGTTCCACGTCTGTAAAATGACTGTTACTCAAATCCTGGATGAAGTCTGACTATTCCAGTGAGTCAGACAGTTAGCATTTAGCATTAGCTCACCTATGATCCTTTGGTCACTTCAGGCTCCAAACACTCAACTCTGATCGGATGCATTGTTTCTTGTCTGACATTCCAATCGGTGCACATTGTTTGAAGCTGAAAGCACTGAGGCAGGATGAAATTTGCAAGATTTCCCGTCTGGTTTCGAAGGTCACTGTCTAACTTACTAAAGATCTGACATTAATCACTGTTGTATGATTTACTCGGCCTGATTTTACAGTTTTATTACCCAGATTAAAACATTTCAAGGTATCAAAACATCATCAAACGGAATGGTTTACATTACTCTGATGACATCATTACAAACTTTACATTACATCATTAACAGGATATCTATTAACCCCTTGTAGATTTCATAAAGAACCTTGAAGCATTAAAGAACTGGAAAATTGTTTTTGCTGCAGCTTCACAAAGAAACCAAGAACTCAACACTAACGCCCGTCCACACTAACACATATTTTCTTCCTCTCCGTCCACACACCAGCGTAAAACCATCTCCAAATGTGTCTGACGTCTGGTCCTGTCCAGTGTTCTCCAACCTGTGGACAGCGTGAAAAACACTGGACGTCCATGTTTCTCTGACTTAAAACACTGTTTACGTGTGGACGAGGGCGTAGGAGTCTACAGAGTTTGACACATGAAGCCCCTGTTCCATCAACTAACTTCTATCATTTACTTTAGATTCTGAAAAAACCTTGATGCGTTTGTACTGAAATTACACAGAGGGAAAACCCCAAAACAAAACAAAAAAACATTCCCTCGACTCCAAGTTTCCCCCGAAAAAAGCTCCTAGTACAGGGGGTTGGACTTTTCAGACTCCTGGAATTCTTGTGGGCGGGGCTGTGTGCAGAAGAAAGCTGATTGGTGGAACACACCGTCAGTAGTCTCTTTTCCATTGACACTCAATTGTGTGAATATAACTTGCACATAAAATTTTACCTAGTGGAGAAACGACAATTTCACCAAAACTAGGCAAGAGGTGGTTTTTTGGGAGCAGCACAAAACTGCAATGGAAAGACCTTTTTCCGTAACTAGTCGCATGAATTAAAAAAAAAAAAAAAAAAGGATGTTGACGGACGTTACAAGCGAAGAAGAGTTTGAAAAGAAAAACATGGTGTGGTATGTGTGGACACACCAGGAAACTGAATCCTTTTTTAATTTAGTACAGGATAGAGGGGTAATAGAGAATAATGAATATATCTGTAAATCAACACCATATTTACACGTCGCAATGTTTATGGAATGACTTCTTGTGTCATCTCACGATAAACAAATCATTGCATTTGTGATTTAATGGAAAAAACGACCTTATGTAATTCCTTTTTTTTGACATTTAGTCAATATCGGTAAAGTTTTGCGCAGATGTCCAATGGAAAAGTGACTAGTGTTCAGTTCACCCTCCATGTTTAATCCAGTGGCGTCTGCATCTTTTCCGTGCAGATCACATGGTTTTATTTGTAGTAAAACAGGTCACCTTGGGCGTCCTCCATCCTGACGTACTGTGTGCATGTTTGGCCATAACATCGTCTTCTTGACGCCACCTACTGGACTGGAGGGGTAATGCAGTCTCCCACATGTCGTCAGACTGATCTGAATATATTTTCCAGAACACTGAAGTGAAAATGCAAACCACATAGATTACCAGGAATTCATTAACCCAGATAAAAAAAATCCTGGGAATAAACATTCCTGGAAATCTTGGTACATAAGGGTCTTTAAAGGACACGGAACTGGACTCATCAGGACTTTTCTGGTGCCACAAAAACTTTGTGTGATGTTTAACAGCGAAACCAACAGGTTAAAAAAAACATCTAAACAAACTTTAATGTTTTTTTTTCTTTTTTCATTAACAACAAAATTAAAAATATTAAAGACAGGCAGACGGGTCCACACACCAGAACAGAACGGGGTTTCCTGAGGCTCAGATGAAGGGTTTTACCTCCTCCTCCTCTCGTCTCGGTTTCGGTCTCTGTTCTCCTTGTTCCTCTCTCTGTCCCTCTGCCTCTCTCTCTCCCTTTTGTCCTCTCCCTCTCTCGCCCTCTCTCTCTCTCGTTCTCTCTCCCTCTGTCTGTCCTCTCCGTCCGTTTTCCGTCTCCTCCTGTGGTCTTCCTCCTCCTCTTCCTCCTCGACCTGTCTGCTTCGCCGGCCGCCATCGCGTGCTTGTTCCCGTTCCTTGGCCTCACGTTGGTGCCTGTTGCGGTCCTTTCTCGACTGTTTTTCTTCGTCGCTGTCGTCTTCTTGGCGTCTTCCTCGTTTCCTGTCGGTCGGTTTCTCCTTGGTCTTGGATTTGTCTTTGTCTTTCTTCTTCTTGTCGCTCCGTTCTTTCCTCTTCTTCTTCTTCCTGTGTTTGTTATCGGAGTCTGAAGAAGAAAAGCACGATTCTGTTAATCATCTTTTCATCCAAGGTCAACCACGTCTTTACCCAGAATCCCTGAGGAGCGGCTGTAACGTTTACTGACATATGTAAATAAAGTACAAATTCCCTTTTAATTGTCTGAAAATACGTTTAAATCCTCCTCAGAACGTGTCATTATTCCATGTTTCACCTGAATATCAGAGACTTTATTCCAGACTCAGTGACCTGTTCCTACCTGAGCTGCTGCTGCTCGAAGAGGAGTCAGATGACGATGAGTCTGATTCGCTGGATGAGTCTGAGGAGGAGTCAGATGATGAAGAGGAGGATGAAGAGGAGGATGAGGAGTCGGAGGATTCCACCTCCTGGTTCTGGGTCATGATCATCTTAGGAGCGTTCTTCAGATGTTCCCTTAGCTCGTCCCTGAGTAAACCCAAACAGAAACAGGTCAGTTATGATCAGGCGTCCTGATTGGTTCCCGTCGTGGTGATTCAAATGCGTTTCTTACGTCAGCCCTCCGAGTCCAATGGAGGTGAAGAAGTTGATGGCGAAGCGGGTGTTTCTGGGATTATCACGAGGGAACAGGCCTTCAAAGAACGGCTGCAGAGTCCTGAAACAAACAGAGCATCAACAGGTTCTGGTTCAGGTTCTGGTTGAAGGTAACGGACCAACATGAGGAACAGGATCTGTCAGGGTTAGATTCATCATCTGTTCCATTTGCTGCTGCTCAGTTTTTCTTGTGACGAAAAACTGACCTGACGAACTCTGTTTCACCAAAGATAAACCCTGACAGCACGATTATAATTCCAACTGAAATACTTTAATAAAAATAGTTCCAATGTCCCTGTGTGTCAGCGTCATGTTCTGTCTGAATCAAACCCCAGTTGATCAACTAACAATAGAAGTGGGCGGGACTTTCACTGAAGGAGAACTCAACTAATTCAATCCTATCAGTGATCAATAGGAACTACACTGATGTCTGGAACCATTTACATGTTATAAACCATCAGAATATGACCATTAGGAGGAAAGGAACATTTTGAATATTTCAAAAATGCATCACAAATCAAACATTTTTCAAGACTGTGAACAAACTTTGTAGACATTGTCCCAAAGAAGATACATATAAAAATAGAAATGAATCTGACCAGATCTTTTTTTCCTCCATTTTCTTTTTAAATTTTGTTCATTTTCTTGATCATTTTCTTGATAGTTCTGTACATTTTTGTTCATTTTTTATCTTTACTGGTTAAATAAAATCATTCTTTACAGGCTTCACAACCCAAATAACGAAATGACCCAATGAAGCATTTGACATGATGTGATCATTTTGTTAATTTTTTTTTTCATTTTAAATAATTTTATTCATATTTTTGATAAATGAACCAAATTATTTTTAAAAAATTATTTTTGTTCATAGACATTGTCCTAAGGAAGATACATATAACACTTTAAATGAATCCGACCAGTAGTTTCAGAGAAAAACATATTTGAAGAAATTGGTGATGAAAACGACGACAGAAACGGCGGACACACTAACTCATGGTCTATTGGCTGGTGAGATAAAGCAGAAAAACATAGTGTGTGTGTGTGTCTGCGCTGTGTGTGTGTGTGTGTGTGTGTGTGTGTTCTTACTGGTCCTTAAGCCTCTGGTTGAGTTTGGGCAGCCCCATGTAGGCACACAGCTCCTGGAAGAGGATCTTGACGAAGATCCTGCTGGAGGAGGTGGTGGTCTCCTCACTCATCCTGATGCACTCCAACACCTGGAGGAGACCAGGACAGGCGTCACCGCGGGGTGGACGTGAGTGTGTCGGTGTGTGTTTGTGTTGTGTGTGCGTGTTCCTACGCTCCAGGGGACGGAGTCGGTGTAGAGCAGGTGAGCGAACAGTCGGGCCACGTTCCTCAGTTTGTTGGTCTCCAGGCGGTGGATGGTGTCGTACTGTTCAGCAAAAATACCCTCGAAGCTCTCCATGTACTCCTTCTTCAGCAGACAGAACCTCTGTACACACATAGACGCACAAACACAGACATATACACACACAGACGCACAAACACAGACATATACACACACAGACGCACAAACACAGGCATATACACACACAGACGCACAAACACAGACATATACACACACAAAGATGCACACAGACATATACACACACACAGACGCACAAACACAGACATATATACACACACAGACGCACAAACACAGACATATACACACACAAAGATGCACAAACACAGACATATACACACACAGACGCACAAACACAGACATATACACACACACAGACGCACAAACATACAGAAATACACAAATGCAGACACACGAAGATGCACAGACACACAACCATAGATGCACACACACAGACACACACACACACACACACATTAGCGTCGACCCATTCAACTCAGTCGTCATGTTGTAACTGGATAAATTGAAAACTTATTTTTCTTTTTTATTCTGTATTTGTAGTAGTTGTGCTGCTGTATATTTGTGTTGTGTTAAATGTTTTGTGTGGGTTCTATTGCATGTTTTTGCTCATTGCTGTGCAGATATCTGCCCCATCAGGAACAAATAAAGAGACTGATTGAAAAAAATGTACAAAATCTGACTCGACAGGTGTTTGATTGATGCATCCGTTACATCGTAGAGGTTAATAATGACGAATTATTTGATATTTATCTATAGGGACTGATTTGGGACACATTACATAGATTTAATTCAGGTTCTGATATAAACCCAGTGATGTCCATGTCGACTGTATCTATGGTCCTGTGTGTCTAATGTTCACTCTTCTAATGTTTATGGTTTAAAGATGTGTTGTGTTGACGAACGTATAGACTTGTACATTCAGTCTAATGTTTATGGTTTGTAGATGTGTACATTCAGTCTAATGTTCTAATGTTTATGGATTGTAGATGCGGTGATGAGTGTATGGATCCGTCGGCGTCTCACCCCGGCCAACAGACCAAAGAACTTCTCGTAGGTCCTCTGCTGAGCGCAGCAGTCCAGGATCATGTTACACAGCTCCTTCTGTTCACACAAACACACAACATGATCAATAAACACTCCGCCGTGTCCACATGCACATACAGGAGTAACCCGACACCGGCGGGAATCACAGTGTTTACACGGTAATCTGATTTCACACGCCGCCGTCGCCGTTTCCACAGGATATAGACGGACTTTCACTGGTTATTGAAACCTTGTCCAGTTCATCCTGTTACCAGTGTCGTCTGGTGTTTCAATGACGGTTTAGACAATAGATGCATGTTAAAAACTAAAGGTAAAATGGTGAAGATCTGACAAAAACTACCACTAGAAATTTACCGACAACACTAGACAAAATCACATCAAAACACACCAGTAAAACACTCCAAAACAGAACTATCACTATTATATACAAAGATTAAAATGCTGCTAAAAGTAATAAACATCTTCCATCTCTCTCATCTTTTATGTGACATTGGATTCTTTCTATTGGTCTATAAACACATTAAGTTAGAGGTCTACATTGGCTGAGGGGGAGGGGTGGAAGTGGGTGGAGCAGAGGGCAGCAGAGTGCAGTCGGTGAGAGAGAGATGGAAGATTTTTATTACTTTTAGCAGCATTTTAGCAAAGTTTTAGGGGTTAATTCTTGTAAATAATTAGTGATTGGGATGTTTTGGAGTGTTCTACTAGTGTGTTTTTGTTGAGTTCGCTGTTTTTTTCCCACAGTTTTTATCTCTATTTTTGCAGTTTTACAGTTCATTGATAGTTGTATTTTATCTGTAAATATGTAAATGCATGTATATTTCTATATATGTAAATCAATATGCAGAGCTATCCAGGGCATAAAGAGATGCAGTGTCTGTATTTGAATCAGATGATGGATGTTTGTCAGTGAAATGAGGGGCTCTGTCTACGACTAAACAAAGTCAACAGAGACATCACAAAATTAAAAGAAAGAACAAAAAATAAGAAAAACATGGACAAAGAATGATCTAGACAAACTAAAATATTTGAACACATGGAAAATAGTTGAAAGTTTATTTCTATAATATCACAAAGTTTCATTATGAACATTTATAGTTGTTTCTATAATAAATATGATGAATACTAATTTTTTTTTACTATAACACACTGTTTTAAGCATTTATTACATATAATAATAATAATAATAATTAATGGACACATTGAAAGTTAAGTTCTTACTGAAAAAAGGCGCAAAAGAATTGGGGGAAAAATAAATTTTTTGACACAAGAAATCTAGGTCTGTTATAAATGTTGGTCCTTCAAGGGGTAAAATGTGTTTGAGAGTCAGTGTCAAAGATTGTGGGAAAAGTGTGTTTTCCAGCTGTTGTGTTAAGTGATTCAGTCCTGATGTTGATGAAACGGGGGCTGACGGGGTCGTCGCTCTGACCTGTAACACTCCGGGTTAAGATTAGTCGACGTATGACAACCGACGCTGCTATTTACTCATGTTTTACGTCTTAAAGTATTACACAGAGTAAACCTGCACACGATGACACAATTCATCAGAAATGTGTCTTTTTTCATTGTTTAGTCATCTGTTAAAAACAGGTTTCACCATGTATTTATCTGATGGTTTTGTGGTTAATTCATCAGACTGTGGAAGTGTTTTTATGGAACAGATGCCAATGAAGCAGCAGATAAATGGGATCAAAATAAAGACCAAATGAATAAGGACATGGACGAGCAGATGGACGTCTTCAGCGTGAAGGTCGAACACACAAACCCACTCACACACAGCTGACCTGCATCTGTCAACGCCTCGCACTGACCATCACTGTTACACAACTGGGCCTCAGGACTCACAACACACACACAATCAAGTTCAAGTACAAAACAGTCGGACTCGTTCTGTTGAGCTCATCAGCGCCACCCTGTGGTTCAACTGTGTTTATGGGGGTGAGTTTACACATAATGGTAGTCATTAACTTTATAAGGACCACCATTTAACAGGGTTATATTTATTTGTTGTTTTTGTAATAAACGTGTCAAAAAATGTCTTTTTTGCCAATTCTTTCACACCTTAACTCTCAATATCTGTCCATTAATTATCATTATTACAGTGTTTCCCCTGCAATTGTATTGGGGGGTACCCCCCCCATAGGGCACCGTGGCCCTATTGTTTATCTGTTGCTAGGTAACCCACCTCAATGATGATTCTATGATTCTGGGCAAGTAATGCTCTCTATAATGCTATTGTATTCCAAAATTACTAATATCTCCCAAAATATTGGTCCTATCAACTTGCCGTTTTCACTAGTCTCTGCCTTGACCAAAAATACGTAAGTATGACAAACTGCAGCAGTCAACTCTGTACGGATTTTGTGTGATGCCTGAAACACAGAGTCCACTTCCCTTTCATAATATAGATTATTTACAAGAATTCACCATTAAAATACCGCTAAAACCTTGATAAAAATCTTCCATCTCTCTCTCACCGACTGCACTCCATTGCTCTCTGCTCCGCCCACTTCCACCCCTCCCCTTCAGCCAATGCAAGCCTCTACCCTATTGTGTTATAGACCAATAGAAAGAACCCAATTAATTTTGAATTTAATCAATAGCATGAACGGTTCAGGACTTACAGTAATTTGAATGCCATAAAACACAAAATGTATCGCTGGTGACACGATTGTCTTCAAAGGGTTAACTCAAACCTTTGTTTCACAGATTGAATTGTCAAGTTGTATTTTTAGGTTTTCTAATGCAGTTTAAGAAGTACATTAAAATATGGAATAAAAACACAGCTGATGAGTGTTTTCGTAGTGTTTCTTGTGTGAACTCACCGTCTGACTGTCAGGGAAGTCCATCTTTATCAGTTTGTGAGCGCACTCTTCGAAGTCCAAACTGCAGAAACAAAATCAATCATTAAATGAATCAATGCATCTCCCAGTCAGACTCATGCACGAAACTCAGAGGGTTCAGTGGTGTGATACCAGGGTTAAAGGAGTTATATTTAAGGTGTTTTAAGACACATTTTCCAACTAATGTCAAAACATTCTGATCATTCATTTCAAGTGAAAACACGTGGTTCTATTTTATTTTTGACTCAGATGATCTTCTGTCGTGGTCGACAAACCCTTGTGCATGTTTTCAGTCAGTTTCCACGTTTTATGCTCATTTCCAAACGTGTGAACTGGTCTTCAGTAAAACTGCTGAATCTGAGCTGAACACAGAGCTTTAAATACTCGTCCAAGTCCGTTAAATTTAGCTGGAGCTGTAAATAACCACCACCAGAGTCATGGGGGTTTTTAGTGTGTGTTTACCTCGACTGGATGGCCAGGTAGATGGTTCTTCTAAAAGCCACAAGGTTTACTTCAGTCTGGTCAAAGATCGTCACCTTCTCACCTGAGACAGAAGGGGGCGGAGCTTAATAAACCTCCTATATCTTAATAAACGGCAAGGTCACATTTAAGACTGTTTGACAACACTTAAACCGAACATAATTAACCTTCTGGTGTCCAGGTGAGCATATTATGCACACTTTACACTTCATGTTATAAAATGTCATATTATTTTCCACAATTTTTTAAGGTCAGAATACAAAAGTTGTTAATTTTTGCATGATTTTTAAAATTCTGACCTATCCATTAAAATGTTAAATTCCTACACTAACACCCTTCTACCAAGTGAATACAAAATGCAAACTGACACATTTTTGTATTTAACATTTAACCAAGTACAAAAAATAATGTATATTAACCAGTGTTGGTGTCAATCATTGACATATGCCAGGATGAAAAAATAAAAAATAACTATTACTATTTATATGTAATATATTGAAAAAAACAAAAAAGTTTGTAGTTTTTTTGCATCAAAAATATGGTGGGTTTACATTACAAACACAGCATTTAAAGGGTTAGAAATAAGACAATTATTAAGTATTTGGTATTTTATTAGTAGTATTTTACATTTCAGAGGATGATGTTGGAGTTTTTCTGTATTTTCTGGAAGGTTTGAAGTCTTTGTAGGTCCTTACACCATCTTTAGAGGGTTTAGTCTATGCACATTTTACAGCTTCAGAATGTTAACATACTGTGTCTGCAGAGGCTTTTAATAACACAATATAAGACACAAGACGTGGAGACGTAAGTCCACATAGATGCAGATTTATCAAACATACATGCATCTAAAAAAAAACAAAAACCTTACACTAACATGATATAAACATCAGGAAAATAACAACGATGATGACTTTGAGCTCGTTTAAGTTTTCGCTGGAAATGATGTGAAGTTTTTAGCTCGTCTGAAAAATCTCTATGATAAATTTACTGTTTTAACTTGTTTTTAGATTCTCTCTGTAAGACATGCTGAATTTTTATCTCGTTTCATACACTTTCTGAGCTGAACTTTAAAGCTGTTCACGGGAAGTAAAAGCAAATGTTCTTAAAACTAAAGATGATTCTGTAAAGGTGATTTATGTCATTAAATCTACTCAATAGATTAGACTTTACTGATCCCACACCGGGGAAATTCACTGGTCAAGGCAAGAACACAACAAAGAGCACGAAAAAATGTGCAGCATAAGGATATTGCAAAAGACAAATAAAATAAATAATAATAGTAATAAGTAATAAAACTCTGACTACATATATTTACAATAGAGTGTAATTACAATGTCATCATCAGTCACTGTTTAATGTTTTGTTCAATTCTTTTCTAATTTGTCCATTTTCACAGTAATATTTATGAGATTTTCAATGTAAATGGCAAACAAAACACTTAATATAACCCTATTTTATGATATCGACACAAATGAACATCATATTTACTGAATTCAATCCCTGCTCAGACTTGTTCTGATCTGTATCAGCTCACCTTCTCCTTCCTCCTCATTCTCATCTTCTTCATCTTCATCCTCGTCGCTGCCTTCTCCGTCCTCCCCAGAGTCGCTGCTGCCCTCATCCAAGATGTCTGACAGGAAGTGAGATATGATTGGTTAACACAGGGGTGTCAAACATACGGCCCATGGACCAAAACCGGCCCACCAAAGGGTCCAATCCGGCCCTTCAGTGCAAACATTACACTGAAAATATTAATTAATGGTGTCAAACTGGTTTTAGTTCAGGTTCCACATGCAGACGTAAAATAATAACATAATAACCCATAAATAAGGACTCCAAATTTTCTTCTTGGTTTAATGAGACAAAAATACTACATTATGCCAATAAATAATGACAACTCCAAATTTTTGTCTTTGTTTTAGTGAAAAAAAAACATTAAATTATGAAGATATTTGCATTTACAAACTGTCCTTTAACAATAAAATGTCAATAATCTGAAATTTCTAAAGAATCAGTGTAATTTTACCAATATTCTGCCTGTTACTAAATGTTTTGTGTATTTGTAGATCCACTGTGATCTGTAAGTTCTAATGTACATGTGGAAATGATAAAGTCAGGCAGAATATTGATAAAATTACACTGAATTTTCTTTAGACATTTCCAGTTCATACTTGCTCAAGTTGTTCACATTTTATTGTTAAAGGAAAGTTTGTAAATGTAAATATTTTCATAACCGAATGTTTTTTGTTTTTTTTTAATTAAAACAAAGACTGGACAAACAAATTTGGAGACATTATTTATAGGTGTAATTATTTTATTCACATTAAACCAAAAACATTTGGAGTCTTATTTAGATATATATGTTATTTAGATCCTATTGGCCTGAATGTGGATCCTGAACTAACATGAGTTTGACAGCCCTGGGTGAGTGTGTGAAGACGTCGCCGCTGGTTGGACAGTTGCTTTGATGTCTGAGCGTTTCCTCACCTTTTTTGAGGGTTTTGTATTTCTCCTCGTTTTCCAGGAAATCCGGGTCCAACTTAAAAACATCTGAGACAGAAAACACACAGGTTAGGTTTAAATGTGTCCAGGTTCGGGTCGATGGGGAGTCTTCGGTCTCCGTCTGGTCTTACTGAGGACGTCCTCGAGGTTGTACTCGTCGTCCAGCGGCAGCATGTGGGTGAACTGGTCGTCCTCGTCCACCAGGTCCAGGCCTTCGGGGATCACAGGGTGGTCTTTGAACCCGTCCTTCCTGATGGCGAACATCACCTCGATCATGTACTGGACCCTTTTATCGATGGCCGACTCATGGAGGACGTTCCTGAGACGCTCGAATATGGCTGAAAGAGACAGATGTGGTGAGATGAAATCTGTGAAGACCTAAGGATACAACAATTATCTATACTTATATAGCTTTATCTATATATCTATATCTATTTATTTATATAGATATATTATTCTAAAATACACAAAGGAATATGCTAAAATACACATTAAATATGCTAAGATACATGAAAATACACGAAAAATGCACTAAAAGACACTAAAACACGCAAAAAGATGGCACAGTACATATAGAATAAGCTAAAATAAATCAAAATATGCTAAAATACACAAATAAATGCACTAAAATATGCTACAATACACAAAAAATATGTTAAAATACACCAAAATATGCTCAACTGTTGAAATACACTCCACTCTTTCCCATCTCCGTTAGAATAAAATCAACACTAATTACACATTGGACTAATTCTGTACAAAGATTTTCTAAGAAAATATCTTAAAAAAAACTAATTTATTGTGTCTGTGGGATTTTTAAGACCTTTGAGTGTGAGATTTAAGGATTAATTACCATTTTAAGGAGAATTAAAGCTTTAATTTAGGACAAAGTTGAGGCATTTTAAGGATTCGTGGACATACTGAATAATTTGAAGAATAACTTTCCTTGTTTTTAACATTATTCGTTATCATAGCAGTCACTAATTATCGCCTCATCTCTAAACACTGAGGTCCTCGTGCAGACGTCAATGTACCATTGATTCCTCGTGGCGAGACCTCGGTCAGTTTCAGTCCACACTCCTTGAGGAAGGAAATGGCCACTTCCACGCTGTCGTCGGTCGGACGCTCCAGCAGCAGAGTGAGCATCTCCAGACAGAGGACCTCATGGGCCTGAGGACGGAGAACACAGAGACGTTCTTTACATATGAAGATGACACTCCACCTCCACCATCATCAGGACAGAAACGAGGACAGAAGCAACACAAACCTAAAAACAGTCAAAACAAATTCAACTATGACAGACTCCAACTATTAGGTCTGTGAAATCTGGCACTTATTATTGATGTTTTCACATTTATTACCTTTCATTTGGTTTAGTTGTTGCTCAGAAGGGCTTGGTTCCCCTACAGCTTATAATCATTAGGAAACCCTCAGAAAACTCATCAAACTAAAAAGTAACAACAATAAAATACTGAAAAACTGAAGTCCAATAACAGGGTATCTGCAGGTTTGTGGTAGCTGAATTTATAACTTTTAAAGACAATCACATTCACATAAATAACAGTTCAACTGGCCTCATAGTAATTACACACTAACATGCACAAAAATACACTAAGATGGACAAAAACATACAAATAATACAGAAAAATCCATTAAAAGGCATAAAAAGTATACACAAATGCACACAAAATATGCCAAAATACACTAAAAAAATGCTAATTACACAATCAGACTGCATATCTGATGAAGCTGAATTTCAGACTCTGAAAGTATTTTGTTTTGTTTTTTTTGCCAAATGTCAGCAGGACCTACCACGTTCTGGTTGATGAGGTGAGCCACGAACTTGGAGGCTGTCAGGCACTGTTGCTGAAAAACACAAGTCAAACTTTCATTATTGGAGTCGATTTCACTTCAGACAAATACTTACTATTATAATTATTTAAATAAATGTGGTTAAACATTTATTATTAACCCTTTAATGACCACCATTATAAGAGGCCTAGATTTATTTATGCTGTTTTTGCAAGAAAAGTGTCAGAAAATGCCTTTTTTGCCAATTCTTTTGCACCTTTTTTTCAGGAAGAACTTAACTTTCAATATGTCAATTAATTATCATTATATGTAACAAATCCTTAAAACAGTGTCTTATAGTAAAAAACATACTTTAATATCTATCATATTTATTATTAAAAACAACTGTAAATGTTCATAATGAAACTTTGAAATAATAGTAATAAACTTTCAACTATTTTCCATGTTCTCAGATATTTTAGTTTGTCTAGATCATTTTGTGTCCATGTTCTTCTTATTTTTCATTATTTCTAGTCATTTTTATCCTGTGTGATAGTCTATGTTCACTTTCTGTCTAGTTGTAGACAGAGCCCCTCATTTCACTGAGAAAAAACATCCATCATCTGATTCAAAGACAGACACCACATCTCTTTATGCCCTGGAAAGCTCCGCATATAGATTTACATAGATATAAATACATTTATATAATATTTACAGATAAAATACAACTATCAATGAACTATAAAACCAGAAAAATACAGACAAAAACAGTGAAAAAGGCAGAAAAAAACAGTGAAACGCATCAAAACACAATAGCAGAACATTCCAAAACAGCACTAACACTATTATATACAACTATTGACCAGAATTCACCGCTAAAACCTTGCTAAAATGATACTAAAGTTATAAAAATCTTCCATCTCTCTCTCTCACCGTCTGCACTCTACTGCTCTAAGCCCCGCCCACTTGCACCCCTCCCTCTCAGCCAATGCAGACCTCTGCCCTAAAGTGTCATCGACCAATAAAAAGAACCCAATCTCAGATAAAAGATGACGGTTGGGTTCTGTCAGTAATGCTAACGGTCAGTGTTTACTTTTCTAAACAGGGTGTTTTATGTCGGTGCAGATTCTCAGTGAGATGAACAACCACGACGTTGCAGAACAAATCTGACACGTCTTTTGTTTTATTACAGATAAAGACGTCGTTCTATTCTCAGTACCTTGAGGTTGCGGCGGTAGCTCCTCCTGAAGGCCAGGATGAGGCGTTTGAGGATCAGCTCTCCGATTTGAGGAAACTTAGAGTTGATGATGGCCACGACGGCGGCATAAACGTGGGTGAAGATGGGGGACGCCGCCTGGGCCTGAAGAATGGACCGAGCCAGGAGACCCCTAAGAAAGACAGAAAACAAATACAATAACAATGAAGATACTATTAGACCATTTCAGCCTGCATCCGTTTGTTTCATATTTTACAGAAAATATGTTGTTTATTTGCTGCTGTTGTTGTTTACCTCCCCCTGACAATGTTCTCCTGCAGCAGCTCCTGGATGATGTTGACAATGTTGGACACGTTCACCTTGTTGATGAGACCGTTGATGGACTTCTTCAAAGCCTCCCAGCTCATCCTCTGATAGGCCAGGCTGGACAGGGGGCGGGACATCATCAGTAACACATTCAGTACTTCATCCGTTTAAAAATGAATGAATGAATTAATGGACTTTTGCATAACGGCAGTAACTCTGTTGAGTTCCTGTTCTACTCTTATGTAAATATATCCTGTTGAGTTTGATTACTAGTGTTATCATTATCTTCTATATTGCTTGTCTTTTGTGTTAGTCTTCTATCTTTATGCTGCACATTTTGTGTACTTTATTCTGTTGCTGCCTCGACCAGTGAATTTCCCCATTGTGGGATCAATAACATCTCAGCTATCCTAATCTAAACCAATCTAATCTAATCTAAACCAAACCAAATCAATCTAATCTAATCTAAATCAATTCAAACCAATCTAATTTAATTAAGTAAAAAAACATACAAATTAAAACCAAACAGAACTGAAAGCTGTATCATCTTCTAATAAGAACATTCTCGCTGCCATAAAACACCACAGAGGTCAAATCAGAGTGACCACAGCGTTCATTCTGCTCTGTTGTCACGACGACGGCCCCACCTGCTCTTGTCTGTGATTTGCTGCTGCATCATTCGGAGTTTGGCGGGGGGGATGTAAGCTCCTCCCGTCCTCGTCAGGATCGGATCCAGCTCCTCCTTCTTCTTCTTTACCGGAGGTTCTTCCGCCGCCACCTCTTTGTCAGCGGGGGAGGCGGAGCGACCCCGCCTCCTGTGGTCCAACTCTGCGTCCCGATTGGCCCATCGGTCAAAGTGTCCGTCCCTGCCGTCGTAGCGGTCCCTGTTCAGAGCACAAACAGAAACCAGCTAAGGATCAACTCATTTTGACGACTGAGGTTTTTAATGAAACCTGGATGTGAACGTTGTCTGAACGTCTTCAAGTGAGAAGATGAAACTGTTACTAAACTGTATTTATGGATCAGTCTGTCCCTCATGTCCGTCAACGTTATTAATTAAATCTCCAACTGTAAAATAAGTCACAAATCCCAGCTGTGATGCAGGAACTCACTGTCCTAATAATAACTCGCTGCTCCTGAGTTTGTGTAGATCGGACTCTCAATCTGAGGAGTTTAAGTTACCGAGTATAACGTCCTCTGTCATAGCGATCCCGGTCTCTGGACCTGTCTCGTCCCCTGGATCGGTCTCTGTCTCTTCCTCTGGATCTGGACCTGTCCCGTCCCCTGGATCTGGATCTGTCTCGACCCCTGGATCTGGATCTGTCTCGGCCCCTGGATCTGGACCCGGATCTGTCTTGCTCTCTGGATCTGGATCTGTCTCCTCCCCTGGATCTGGATCTGTCTCCTCCCCTGGACCTGGATCTGTCTCCTCCCCTGGATCTGGATCTGCCTTGCTCCCTGGATCTGGACTGGTTTCTGTCACTGGACCTGGACGCAGATCTGTCTTGCTCTCTGGACATGGTTTTGTCTCTGTCTCTGGACCCAGATCTGTCTCGCTCCTTGGACTTGGTCCTGGATCTCTGAAAACAAAGACATCACATTGAAGACAAACTTAAAGTCTATCTGTACTGGTCCTGTTTACAACATTAATTGTGATGCACATAATTCAGTAAAAATTTCCATAAATGCACTACACTGGACCTTTTTATTATGCGAATTACAGCCATGGGCAGAACCTATGGGGAGCAGCCACTGCCGGACGCAAGTGACATACCACCATTAAATCCTGTTGATCAGTGCAAGTAAACCAGTATTAGTCAGTGCAACAGATTGAGTTAAAGTACGAGTTGGTGCTTGTTGTTTGTTCAGTCGTAACCTTTACATTCCACCATTGTCCTAGAGACGCGACCGAGCTCTGGGCGATAATGTGTCATCTTAGACTGGTGTCTGCTACTTGAAGTCAGTGACCAGTCCATCGCGGCCCAGGTAATCAGACAATACAACCAGTCTGGGTCAGTACCAGTGTTAAAACAGCCCCTGAAGGAGGAAACATGTCTCTGACCATGTCTGACTGACGGAGCAATGATTTAGTCCTTGACAACGGATGAAAGAATTAAATGTCTCCACAGAGTTTATTCTGTGGTGAATATTTTTTTGGAGCTCACAGGTTGAGCAGACTTTATTTAATATTTCATCCATTGTTCTTTTGGGATCCTGCAAACCTTGCAGC
Organism: Apogon hyalosoma; assembly: GCA_037367295.1. NCBI lineage: Eukaryota > Metazoa > Chordata > Actinopteri > Kurtiformes > Apogonidae > Apogon > Apogon hyalosoma. The sequence continues at coordinate 1,330,994 of JAPQRP010000016.1, read as the reverse complement.
AACTGGATGTGCATGCTATCACCTCTTTTCATGAGTACTCAACAACATCTACTTGACTACAGGATGTAACATAAGTTACCTGACGGAGCCACTATTATACATGATCTTTGAAAATAGATACTAAAGAACATTCACTCTAGGTGCAATTTAAGTGAATTTGTCACTTGACTTTAGAGAGTTGAGAGGATTAAAAAGTGACCTCTACCTACAGCTGATGATGAAGATGATGGTCGACTTAATAGAAAACACTATTTGTATATATATGTATATATTCTTTGACTTGTTTAAGTAACAGTAAAACTAGTTACAATAAAAACGTGTTCAAGTGACTCATCCTTGCATTAATATGATCATTTACTTCTATTATAACTTCACCATTGTCATCCTTCACTCACTCTGATCTGAGCTACGCTGCTTCTGATCTTCCTCATCGCCCCCTGATGCTCATCCTCACTACTGCTACTGTCATCATTGTCGTCGTCATCATCACTGCTACTGCTAGAGGCGGAGCTTCTGGAGGGGGCGTGGCCTGCAGAACTGTCTTGGGATGCTGGCTCTTCTGTGGCGTTTCTGTCGGCGGAGTCGCCCTCTGGAGGCATCGCCACTGGACTGGACTCGTCTTCTGATGGTCCTAAGACAGATGTAAGGTCAAAAACACTGCACATACCTGTATATGTGGTTACCGTGACGATGGCAGGTTTACTCACCACTGCGTTCTCTCTGAACAGGACTGGGACTCCGGCTTCTGTCTGAAGAGTCCATACCTGAGAAACATCGAACAGATGCACTGGCATGAGAGACGTGAAGATTTACTGGATTGATGAGTCCATTTCTCTGAACCACGATGGATCTTTGAAACTAAAAAGTTCTCCACCTCTATCTGTTTTGTCTCTATTTAAAAATAAGCCACCATTGTTCTAGACCATTTACTTTTCAATAATGAAGTGAATAATTGTTCCAGTCGTGAATATTATTACATTCGAGTGGATATGATTATTGATTACTGATCATTACAGCATCTTCATCAAAGCTTTTAGTTTCATCCTCCTTTACTTGAACACGTTCTACACTGCAAGTTCTTTCACTAAAGGGGACAGTCCTGTACATTTCAAGCATTTTCTGTATTTTTCACTTTTTGTGATGAGTAAATTATTATTGTTGTTATTACAGACCCATAAAATAGTCACAACTGAATACATTTTCATGCTGCTTTTCATAAAATTTGGCACCTGTGTGATGTATAGAATCCTATACTTCAACATCTGCATTAAATCCATGTATACATGGAAAGCATTCACAACACCTGAATTATAGTAGTTTCAGTGGAGAACAAATAAGCTGCAGATCTGGGGTGGTATTTACACATACTAGAGCAACCCCCATTAAGTTTACTTTTTTAAATATACATTTATATATTTTTTATATTGTGTGCTGAATGCATTTCTATTTTGCTATTTGCTACAGATATAAATTTGCATACCTGTGTTGAATAAAACAGAATTAAATCTCATCTTTACAAGGAATGACAGCGATGGCAAAATGCACCATTCAACTGGGTTCACTGTCAGATGCAGGACTTTGATTTCAGCAGTGTTTTACATGCTTACATCTCAGCTTTTATTATTCAGGGCACACTTCAGACTTTTAGAAAATTAAACGTCATATAATGACAGCTATACATGTTATGTTTCTGTCTAATGAGTTTAATAAATCCTCAGCTCATCACTTTCAGACACCATGATCCCATGTTGATGCGTTAATGGTCATATTTCCTGCAACCACGGGATTGTTAAGTAGTATACAGTGGAAAAACCTTAAGATATGTTGTTCATTTTAGTGAATTATGATTTCACACAACATACACAAATCTTAAGCACATTTGCAAACAGAAACGACTGGCTTTGAATTTACTGAGTCACCTTAATCCTACACGTTAATCTTAAAATGATAAACGTTAATATGAAATATAAAGTACAAAACCGTGAAAAAAAATCTGTCAGTTTTTATAAAAAGATCCACTTCTGTTAATTGTCAAAGCCTCTGTAATTATTCTTAAAACTTCCTGTTTTTAAACCAAAAACATCTTATAACATGTTTCCCACCAAATTATAACCTAACATTAGACATATTAACAGTGACTTGATGAGGAGTTATTTGTAGCTGCAGATTATTAAAATTCATATTAATGTTAGCATCTCTGGTCTTCATCCACAACTACAACACATCACTCGACGTCTAAACTATCAATTAAAACTACGTCTAGCAGACACAAAGAACTCTTTCTAATAGATTAAAACGCATACGTCTCTGTTTATGACCATGTGTGTTTGTGTTAGCTAAAGTTAGCTCCTATGCTAACACCACTGCCGGCTAATTCACCGCTAAGAACTTTATCTGTTTCTAAAATCAACACATTTATCTCCTCCTTCTTTAATCCAGACATATATCTCCTGACCAGATTCCTGACAGATTAGTTTAAACATTCTCTTACCGTACTGTTTTCTGTTTTTTCTCCTCCGTTTGGCTAAATCTAAGTCGTTCTTCTGGCGCTAAACTTCCTCCATTGAACGAAGCTCTTCCGGCTTATGAATGACTTCCGGTTTTCACAACAAACCGACCGGATGTTGTTTCACCTCCCGATGGTAATTTTCATGTCAATTGTGTTTTAACAAGCATTTCATAAATCTAAAATTATTACAGACTCGGGGTCTAAATAAAGACACAGCAATACTTAAAAAAAAAAAAAGACTGAAGGGGAAAAAAATAAATAAATAAAGCTCAACTTGCAACAGCTGGGACCAGTTGAAAAGTACCTACATCTCCAGCAAAGTGTTGGATTCTATAAATCACAATAATGACTTAGTATCTTAAAATAATGACAATTCTTCTCACTGAACCCTTAGGACATGTTCTAAGTTTAGTCACACACAAAAAAAACCCTGCTTTTTAAAATATTATACATCAACATTAAATAATTATTTTACTGTCATTGAACTATTTCTTTCCTTTACATCTGACCTAGTTATTGATATCAAATACTAAAAACTTTTTAAATAGTTCAACCCTTTAAATGTCAGGTATTTGTCATGATGTCACCATGTTTTTAGATTAAAAAAAGATAATTGTCAATATATTACATGTAAAGTACTTTTTTTTTGTTTCGAGTTATTACAGCCTGAGATAAAACGCTTTTTTTTTTTTTTTTGCATTATGTTCCGGTTCTAATTCCAGTTATTCTTGTGCAATATTGAATATTCGTCCCACTGAGCACAAAAAATGTGCTCTTCATTTACATACATTATTACATACATAGATTTTTGCAATTGTTTCAGTAGCAGTTTTTGCACTGAAGAGTATAAGTGTAACACTTGCTTGTGCATGAGATACTTGTATATTCTACTGTAAATGTGTCCTGATGTACTGCAGTTGAGGTATTTATTCACATCCCACCTGTTCAAATTAGTGTGAAAAAATAAAACTCAGTCGACACGGTGTTACTGAAAATAAATACATCTTTATTTTTATTCTTCTCATCTCTACAAAGTGATCCCGCCCTTCATCCCAAGATGACAATAAAAAAACAAAACACAAACATTAATGGACATCAGTGGAAATTATGAGACACCAACAGTCAGAAAAAAAAGACTAATTCTAAACGTGTGAGGAGACATTTCTCAGTAAAAAGCACTGTGACGATCCAGAGCAGTTTCAATGGAAAATTAATACTTGAATCCCAAAAAACGCTGATTTGACTCAATCATCCCACTTTGTCTAAAGAGTTTATAAAGTAAAACTAACAAAGAACAGAGGTATTTAAGGCAATATTGAGCAGTGACAGAGAAACAGGCGTTAGTGATCAAAAATAAACAGTATGTTCACGAGTTTCACAATAAAACCATTAAGACTTAGACATTTGAGTAAGAACAGTTTGTGAAATGTTAACAGTAAAGTATTGGTGGTTTGTCTCATGTTATTGCACGTTAATGTGTCCATCATCATCATTATCACCATGGCAACGTACTGAGACCTGCTGCTAATTAACCCATTGACCTCCACATCGTAACATCACACATCCTCCCTGATGCCAACGAAAAGCTTCAACAAAGTGCTTTTTAAATTAATTTTCTTATTTTATGCATTTTTTTTAAATTCATAATTGGATTTTAAATTTAAGTTAAACAACAATTTAATTTTTCTAAACAAGAAATGGAACTTATATTTGGACAGTAATCAAAACTAGCACTAAAACATTAAAAACTAGCATTAAAACTAGTTTTAAATGTATTTATTAAATGTACGTTAATCCCTAGAACATTTTATTTTGTTCTGTTTTCTATTAATTATAGTTGTGTATTATTTCTAATTTAGTTTTATTTAATTACATGCATTTCTGACTTGATATCCTGTTTATACTGTTTATTTTCATTTTACTGAACACATTGCAGAAAAAAAAAAAAAAAACTGTAATAAAAAAAAATAGTGATGAGATGCACTGTTAAAGGAACAGTCCGACTGTTTTTACATCCTCGTTTGCTACATCACTAGCTTAGCTTAGCATAATGAATGGAAGTAAATGAAAACTACTAGCCTGGCCATTTTGTTAATGTTGGACCAGTCTTTGAGCAAAATGTTCACTTTTGTCTACAACTAAATTTAATGCAGAAAAATGAGTAACAGAGTAACAGAGAAATAATTCTCTCCCTATGATATAATTTTTTTTTTTATAGATGAACAGGTAATCTGCTTTGTGTGAATGTGAGAAGCACATGATGATGACGATGATGATGGTGATGAACCTTTTTCTTTAAAGGATCAGTCTGGTTGTTTAGTTCGTCTGTACCGTAGAACAGCAGTGGATTCCCCTACAGATAATGAAGGTCGAGTCTGTACATCCTGACTGATCTCACTGATCTGAGTTGTTTAGGAAAAACTGTCTGAAAACTGTTAAAAACACGTCTCAACATCAACAGAAGAGATGAGTTCGTCTGTGCGGAACCCAGACACTGAGAAATAAAACTGAAGATAAAACGATGAAAACTTAAACGTCATGACGAATCCTTTAACAATGAAGGAAAGAAGACAACATCACCTTCATCTGCTGTGTCTTTAAGCTACATGTACAAATATGTGGACAGATTTCCCTTGACTGTCTTGATATTTCTAATATATTTGTAGAAATAAAAGCTAGTATCTGGTATTAGGGTGTTTACATTCAGGAAACAGTGATGGTTGTTATTGTACATTGATGCTGTTTACATAAAGCCTGATTATTTTATAGTCATTTTCTGGTTGAGCGCAGCTTTACATCCATTCTCCGACAATCATGACAAAAAGAATCCATCAGATTATTATTATTATTATTATTAGTCTTTCCTAAAGACAAAATATGTTCAATGACATGTTTTTAACAGTTCTCAGATTTAAAGTGTATAAATCATCAGGTTCCAGATACTTACACCCCCAGTATCCAGGTGAGCATATTATGCACACTTTGCACTTCATGTTATTAAAGGTCAGATTATTTTTCACAATTTGTTTTAGGTCACAATTCAGAAGTTGTTCATTTTGTATGATTTTTTTTTTTTTTTTAATTCTGACCCTTTCACTAAAATCAGCACATTATAAACTGTTAAATTCTTACACTAACACCCTTCTACCAAGTGAGTACAAAATGCACACTGACACATTTTAGCATTTAACATTTGACTGAGCACAAAAAATAACGATGCATATTAACCAGTGTTGGTGTTAATCAATGACATACACCAGGATGGAAAAAAAAAAAAAATCCAATTTTTATGTAGTAGACTGGAGGGAAAAAAATTAATTGTGGGTTTTTTTGCATAAAAAAATAGGGTTTGTTTACATTATGAGCATCACATTTAAAGGGTGAAAAATGACAGTTATTGAGTATTTTGTATTATTTTATGGCTCAAGCTGATGAACTACAGAAAAAGAAGAATAAGAAAAAAGTAAAAAATATTCTGACATTATGATCACACTGTGCATATTACTTGCTTTAGCTGATTCGAAGGACCTCTGTGATACCAGCGGGTTAAAGGAGGAATTCACTCCTGCAGATCTGATCCTTTAAACTTTAATGTTACGATGAAAAGTGTTTGGAATGAGTGAGTTTTAATGATGAAAAGACTCAGTTTGTCTCTATGTTGAAGAAATTAACCTTTAGTTGAAGGAATGTCGTAGTATTTGTGCTTTAAAACTGGTCATTTATAGGTTTAACATCTAAAAACATCCACTAGACTGAAATCTTCCATCGGTGCAGATAATTCTGACTTCTACATCTCATATTTTACACATTTTAGACGTCGATTTTACACAAATCAGGGTGTTTTTCCAGTCTGCGATCCAGAATCATCCAGTATGTACAGATGGAATCATCACAGCCAACGTGTCCTTTAAAGTATTTACAGGGTTTTAGATGAAGATGATTCACAAATAAACGGAGGAAAACACAACGGGAAGAGAAAATATATATTATTCTGTATAATATCTAAATCTAATCTGTACGTAAACAGTCATCCTTAGTTAAAAATGGATTTATTACGTAACAGGATATTTTTCAACATATTCATGAGACTAAAGTTGATCCATTAGTTGTTGAAAATATTTCTAAACTGCTGAACTCCAGCTTCTTAAATGTCATTTATTTCCTGAATATCTACGGTTTGAGGACGTCATCTTGGGCTTTTTCTGACATTTCAGGAAATAATTAATGCGACTTAATGCGTTAAAATCTGCTCTGAAATGAGTAAAATGGAATTATTTGTCATTTTAACATTAATATAAAATTGGGTGGTGCTGAAAAAACATAAGTACTAATCTCCCATTTTGAATCTTGAGTTCCCGTAGGACATGGTGTTAGATATTCTGGAACAGATTTGTGTGTATTTAGAATGTGACCGATGAAAGGTTCTGACTCTGTTTATTAAGCCATGGTCGGCTCTGGACCACATCTAGACGTCATCTGGTTCATATTATGTTCAGATCTGAGGGATATAGAAACGCAGCCTGTTTCTGCATCATCACTCTGATCTGAAACTCAGCTTTAGCGTCACAGGTTAGGTCAAACATGAGGCCTGTGGGCCAAAACTGGCACCAAAGGGTCCACTCTGGTCCACGGAATGAAAAATTACACTGAAGATATTTACAATAAATGGTATTAAAATCATTTAGTTCAGGTTCCACATTCAGACCAATATGATCTGAAGTAAATCAGACCAGTAAAATAATAACACATTAACCTGTAAATAATGACAAATACAAACTTTTCTCTGTTTTAGTGTAAAAAAAGTTAAATTACATGAAAGTATTTGCATTAACAAACTATCGCTTAACAAAAATGTGAAGAACATGAACAAATATGAACAACATGAAATCTCTTAATAGAAGTAAATGCAATTTTAACATCATTTTGTAGATGTTTCTCAATTTTTTGTGCACATTTTGTTCTTGTTATCGTATATTTTGTTCATATTTGTTAATTTTTTGTTGTTTATTCTTACTTCTTTACATTTTTTTCATGTTTCTCAATTCTTTTTCCATTTTTGACATTATTTACATGTTATTATGTTATTATTTTACTGGTCCAGTAAATCATGTTGAAATCATATTGAGCTGTGAATAACACATGTGAATAAATATGAACAAGCTGAAATGTATTAAGAAAAATCTGTGTAATTGTACCAATATTCTGCCTGTTATTAAATGTTTTGTGTATTTGTAGATCCACTGTGATCTGTAAGTTATCATGTACATGTAGAAATGATAAACTGAGGCAAAATATTGTTAAAATTACACTTATTATTAATTTCAGGTTATTTATGTTATTCACATCTTTTTAAATGATAGTTTATAAAGGTAAACATTTTCAAAATGTAATTTTCATTTTTTCAGTATAAAAAAATAGAGAAAAGTTTATATCTGTCATTATTTATAGGTTATGTTGTCATTATTGTTGATCCACTTTAGATCATATTGGTCTGAATGTGGAACCTGAACTAAAATGATTCTGACACCATCTATCGTTAATATCTTCAGTGTCATTTTTGGATTTCATGGCCGGTTCAGACCCTTTGGTGGCCGGTTTTGGCCCATGAGTCGTATGTTGGACACCCCTGGTCTATTATAGTTCTGGATCCAGATCACATTTAACACCAGGCGTAAACGGAGTCTGAATATGGACAGGAATGAAAGACTGAGACGAGACAAGACAGGAAATGAGATCAGAACAGGCTCCCTGTTGTACAGACTGTTGTTAATGTTATTAGTTCTTGTTAAATGTGGCTGTGGTGCTCGATGTGCAGGAACATGAACCTCTGATCATGACTTGCCGGTTCCAGATCAGGACTCGTAGTGGTGGTTACTGAGGTTAGTAGAGTGATTTTAGTGGGAGTGGGTGTTAGGTTTAAGGTTTGTATGAGGATCTTCTCAAACCCAAGTCGAACAAAGGAACGACTGCACTGAGTGTGTTCTCCAACGTAAACCTGTTGTTTTTGTCAAAGGTAAAGTGGTGAAAATATTCTAACACAGTGAATATCATTTATCATCCGTTTTCTTGTCTGAGAAGAACCTCAGCAACCCTTTAAGGCTTTGAATCACAACACTTAATAAGCAGAAACAGGAAAATGTGGACATGTCATCAGTAAGCCCCTCTCCCCTTGCAAATAAGGGGTGTGGCAGTGGGCGGGGTCTGTGACATGTGACCAGTGTTCCAAACGTACAGTGATATAGACACATAGTGTTCTGTGAAGACAGTGTTACTGGGCTTTTTGTACAGTGATACAGACAGACAGTGTGCTGATCCGGCGACGGTTGCCAAGGCTGGTGAGGCAGTGCTCTGCTGTTGCTGTGACTACAGGGGGCGTGGCCTGGCGGGTTCGGGCGATGGTCGCGTCGTCACGGCAGCCAGCAGCTCGCTATAGATCTCCCGTCGGACCTCCTCAGCAACACTATCGCGGATCTGGAAAAGAAACACCGATTCAACAGGACAGATGCATTATGGGATGTGTTGCCCAGCTGAGACATAATGACATAACAAATTCTATAGATTACATTTGTTTGTTTTTCCATAATGATTTTTTTTGTTCCATTCATTGGACTTTCTTGTCATGTTCCTGTATCTTCTCTGTTTCCATGTACCTCCTTGATGAGCTGCTGCAGGTTGTCCACTCTGGCTCCTCCTCCTGCTCCTCCTTCCTCCTCTGGTACCTCTGTTTCTCCTCCTCTTCCACCTCCTCCCATCTCGCCCTCCTCCCCCTCCTCCTCTTCCTCAGTTTGTGCGTTGGGTCGAGGAGGAGGAGCCGGGGTGATGTTGATTGACGCCCGGTACACACCTCCTCCTCCTCCTCGGACCGGGCTGGAGGAGCGGGAGGAGGGGCTTGTGGAGGGGGCGTGGCAGTCGTAACTGAGCTCTGATTGGAGGAACAGCTGTTCTCTGAGAAGATCTGACACCTGGACGGACAGGAGGAACATGTCAGTGATGATGCAGAGCACTTCTACTGTTCATCCTCATCGTGTCCAGACTTTTCCTTATTTCCTCTGTTTAATAAGTGGACGTTACATACTGGCTAGTAAAGGAGGGAAGTAGGCATTACCATAGCAACATGTTAACACAGTATTACAGAGAACTCAACATTATACATTAACCCTCAGGTTAATTTGTTGTGTTATTTGTGTCAGGCATTTGTGTATATATTGTGTATATGTTGTGTATACACACACATACATATGTGCATATATTGTGTATAGGTGTATATATTGTGTACTGACCGGTTCCATGGCTCTCAGTGCAGATGCAGTGGATAAACTGTCTACACTTCTGTCTCTGTGGAGATGCTGAAAAATACAACAAGACTGACATTAATACTACAGTTACAACACCAGCACACATACAGGTTAAAAATGGACTTTACATAAACGTCCCTACCTTTATATAGTATTTGGTATCTGCTTAAGAATGCTGACCTATTGACAGTGAGAACCAGAACATCAAACTCTTCCAGTATATGAAGAATCTAGTCTATGTTCCGACCCATAAGGTTTCCATCTACCTTTACCACAAACTGTTCAGTTCTAAACATGTCATTTCACTGAATATTCTCTCTGTGGGTTGGGTTCATGTTACTGTGTGACCCTCTGTGTCTGATTAAACCCATGTCTATCTTCACCCTGTGTTCTGACGGCTTCGTCAGCTCCACCAGTCGATCCTCCAGCTGTTGTTCCAGTTCCTGAAGCTCCTCCCTGACGGCCGACCTCAGAGACTGAAGCTGCTCCACCTCCATCCTGGAAAAACACACAAATACACTCAAAGTTTCAGCTTCACGTTGGTAGAACCTGGTCCAGTCCAGTCCGGTCTAGACCAGTCAAGTCTAGTCCAGTCTGTTCCGGTCCAGTCCAGTCCAGTGCGGTCTGGTCCAGTCTAGTCCAGTCTACTGATACATTACCTGTCTGCTGGACTCAGGTGCTTGTAAACCAACGCCTGCTGTCGGATGATTGACAGCTCCAGGTCCATCATCTGACTGCGGAACACATTTAGACTCCTCCTCTTCTGTTGTAACTCAGCCACAGACTGAAAAGAGACAGAGATGGCACCAACGAGCAGATTTAATCCATGACAAACTTTTTGTTGTAAATTCAGATTGTGTTATTTTTTTATCCTTTATATCAGCCTGAACAGAGCATATGTGGAATGTGTATTAAACACGTCTATTGAAGTGAACTGATGGATAAGGACAAAAGGCAGAATACTTCAGTTAATATATTATTATTATCATTATCATTATTATTATTATTATTATTATTATTACAAACATACCTGGTGGGTGGGCAGGACTGATCTGTGTTCACTGAGGGCATCTGGAGTTCCTGATCGACTCTAAATGAAGAGGACGGTAAATTCACAGTGTGTTATTAACATTTAATACATTCATTAAACCCAAATAAGACTTTAACACTTTGATCTATGAGAACAAGGTCAAAGGTGTCAAAGAAACAGCCATTTAGAGTTGAGTTGAGAACTTTTTCTACTGAAAAGGTGACGCTGTTTGTTTAACATTGTACTGTTAAAGATTTTTTCAAGTTTATTGCACTTTAGGATAATTTACAGATAACTGAGTTGAGTGCTGCAGCTGTTTAACACTAAACCAGACATTTCTTTACCATAACCATAAACGCCTGTTTTCTTAATGTGTAAAACCATATTATAAACTGACAAACATCATTTGTATAAATTATGACACAATCCAAACAACTCCTACATATGGGTTAAAGAGAGGAACATTGTTTTTGTCATTTGTTTGATTTTGTTTGTGGTTATGATGATGGCTTTTCTTTAAATATTACTTTTAATATATTACTATTGTGGAAAAAAGGTAACTTCATGCTGTGTTTCACTACAAACTCAATTCCAACCCAAATGAAACATGTGACAAAGTGGGTGGAGCTCTGACCTGGCCCAGACTCTGGACTGTCCCCCTGATGTCGTGCAGGACCCTCCTGAGTTGCATCTCAGTCGTTGATGGGACCTGGTTCTGGACCGAGGTGAGTCCATGATGGAGACTAGAACCGGGACTGAACACAGAGGAGAGGCCTGGGTGAAAACCTGGAGCCAGAGGGGGAGGAGCCAGAGAAGGAGCCAAGCCTGGGTGCAGGCCATGTTCATGACCCAACAGCGGGTACTGAGAGTAGCCCAGGGGAGGGGTCATCATGTTGTATCCGTGGTAACCATGATAGGGCGAGGCATACAGAGAGGCGTGGTACGAAGTCTGGTGGTGCATGATGGGAGTTGGAGGATGCAGGTTGTGTAAGCT
>JAPQRP010000016.1:1297714-1319066 GCA_037367295.1 Apogon hyalosoma | reverse complement strand
GGTGGGGGTGGGGCTGCAGAGGGGGCGGGTACTGCGGGGGTGGGTTCACGGAGAAGGGATTAGGACTGGAAATAAAACCAGGACTGGGATTTGGACTCTGGTTTAGGTACCGAGGGGCAGGAAAGGTGTACCCTGTCTGGTGGGTGTGGGTGGAGATCAGGTGATGCTGATTGGAGGAGAGGTCAGGGACACTCTGGGTGCTCCATGAGGGGGTGTGGGCTCCCTGTGACCAATCAGGAGGAGGGCTGGAACTCTGGAGGGAACAGGAAGACCTCATCAAGTAGCGGGGGATGGGTTTGGGTGGTGTCAGAAGTTCTACAGGGAGCCGGGGTGGTTTGGTGGTTCTAGAAGAAGAGGCAGAGTTTATGATGAGAGTGGACAGGCTCCGCCCACTCTCCACATCCTCCTCCTCCTTCTCCACCTTGTCCTGGTCTTTGTCAGGTCCTCCTCCCTCCTGGGTGTATCTGTAGGAGTATCTGGGCTGGGAGCAGGAGGACTGACCCTGACTGAACTGGATCCTGACGGAGGAGACGACTCTCGACGGTGCGAGGAGCGAGGAGGGGAGGGACGAGGACCTCTGCAGGGGGATCCCGCCTCGTCCTCGTCCTGTCCCCGGGCCTTGGGGGTCCTCATCTGGCAGGACCTGCAACCTTCCCCGGTTCAGCTGGTACTGTTTGGCCCGATTCAGGGCCCTCAGAACTGGAGACGCTGGAGGAGGTGGAGGAAGAACTGAACCGTCTCCACCTGGTCCGTCTGAGAGCGGATCTGGATCTGAGGCGGTCTGAGTCTCAGGCTCAGTCTGCTCTGGCTCTGGTTCTGAAGAAGACTGACACTGATTTGGTTCTGATTCTGAAATAGACTGACCCTGGATTGGTTCTGGTTCTAAAGAAGACTGACCCTGGCTTGGTTCTGGTTCGGAGGCAGACTGACCCTGGCTTGGTTCTGGTTCGGAGGCAGACTGACCCTGGCTTGGTTCTGAAGCAGACTGACCTTGGCTTGGTTCTGGTTCGGAGGCAGACTGACCTTGGCTTGGTTCTGATTCTGAAGCAGACTGACCCTGGCTTGGCTCTGGTTCTGGATGCAGGTCTCCAGTCTGAACCAGCTCCTCGTCATCTGGGTCCAGGTCTACAGGTCGGTTCCGGGGCAGGTGATGGGCCGTGTACTGTGGAAACTGCTCTGAACTCCCATCATGCTTTTCTTCTCTGGACCTACTCCTCCCATCAGCCTCTACGACTCCTTCTGGCTCCTCCCTCTGCTCCTCCCCCTCACCGTTGGGCAGGACAAAGGCAGGTTGGTCGACGGCGAGGGGCGTGGCCACATCCTGTGATGGGTGTGAGGTCACAGTGTTCTCACTGTCACAGCTGTCACTGCTCGCCTGCAACTGAACACCAGCGAAGAAGAAGAACCAGTCAGTAGTTTATTAAACCCAGATCCAGTCACATTTACAGACACCGAGTCCATATTTCCATTTTAATTAATATCTCTTATTTGAAATTATTATTTTATTCTTAACCGCTCTATTGAATATCTTAACTAGTGCCTGATTATGTAGAATAAGGACATAGTGAATGATATTTTTAATTAATTATGGGTTAATATTCACTTATTTAATGGAATCTAAATGCACATAAAAGATCAACATGAAAAAATTAACAACTTTTGAATTCTGACCTAAAAGAAATTGTGAAAAATAATATGAACTTTAATAACAGGAAGTGCAAAGTGTGCATAATATGCTCACCCTGATACTGGAAGATTAGAGGTGAAGTGATGACGATATGGATTATTTATTATTTCTAAGGCAGACGTTACTTACTTTGGCTTTGAGGAAACTGCTGAAGTCCGTTGAAGGTTCCTCTGCAAAACCACTGCTGTCTGACTGTTGACTGACCGTCCTCAGCAGATCTGGAACAGGAACAGGGTGGTTAGTCCTGTAGTACCACCTCAAACCAACAGGAGGCAGTCTAAGATCACAGAACACAGACTAGATGGACTCAGGTGGGACTTGGACTGTAAATACTTGACTCAACTCAGAGGTGAATGTTGTTTTACTCCCCTCCAGTTATCTGACAGTTTAGTTCTTCCTCTTCTCCTCCTAGTTCTTCTTCTTTGTCTCCTTCATGTCCTTCTTTGTGTCCTCCTCCATTTTCAACCCCTGTTTTGATACTAAATAACCTCCTTAAACCCTCTTGGACTCAGTTAAATCTAACCCATGGATGGTACTTCTTTAATGCAGTATTTCTACTCATCTTGTTGTAGTTCCCCAGGTTTTTCTCCCTTCTATAACAGGGCTGTTTGAACAGTTTGACCAGACTAATAGATCATAAAAACCTACCGTTTCAGCTCCGGTCCACATCACTGAACTACATCCTCACATGATCCTAAATTTAATACATATACAGTGTGTGAATGATTCAGATGAATTTCAGCCGATTATTGTCAAACATCAGACGTTCCACGTTCACAGTTTAATGAATCATCTGATTTTCTGTCATGAGATGAACCATCATGTGTCACTATGGAGATTTTGGTCCATTTGGGTGAATGTTTCTTCTTCAGATGTTAGATCATTAAAATTAGAGTTAGATTAGAGGATATCATCAGAAAAAAAACTACTGCCCAGTAGATCAGTGGTTCTCAACTGGTCTGGTTTCAAGACCTACCATCACTCCTCAATGACAAACCACGACCCAAATTGATACAAGTAAAACTTCTCATATGTTCTCAAAAAAGATGGTGTGTTTTGAACCTGAGATAATTCAGAATATCACAGTATGAAAACACAGAAAACAAGTTTAATGATAAACCAAACTGACCAGCAGGTGGCAAAATATGCCAAATATGGAAATATTCCCTTTAACACTAAATTAGGTCCATTTGAACCAAAACTAAAATGTGAACTCAGTTAAAATTAAAAGTACATTCAGTCGCTTATTGAAGAATTTTTTAAATGACGTATTTGTCCAGTGAAGGTAAAACCATATCTGATGTAGTCGTCGTTATACCTGAGTTTATCCATGTTATGAACAGAAACTTTTAGTTCTTCTTTTATGCTTTGAAATGTCTGGTGTTAATTGTCATTACAGTGCATTACCACCACCTACTGTTGGGGAGTATGAATGGGCAGTGCTAAGTTCCATAAAAAGTAAAGCACAGGATTGCTTTATTAACATTATTTTTTGCCCAAAGGCCCATGACCCACTTTTGGGTCACGATTCACCAGTTGAGGATCACTGTTCTAGAGTCATTCAGGACAAATATGTCCACTTCCACAAAACTGATATAAAAACCTTTACAGATTCAAATTTTTACATATTTTTTGGGTCCTGATCAAAACTATTAAATAGTCAATAACATTCAGGATATTAACCCTTTAAATGTCAGTTTGATTACACGATGCTAATATTTTTATTGAAAAACAAACAAATAAAGAGTTATTTTCCATGTAACAAATATTGAGGTGTTTTTGGTGTTTAATCATCTTGAATTTGTCAAACATTATCAAATACTGACTTTAGTGCATTATTAGTTTTTGTGTAGCATCAGGTTTAACATTTAATTCCCTCTTGAATCATTCAGGACAAAAATGTCCCATTAAAACCACATGTTTAATTAGCTTCAAAGCCATTACAAATATAATCACGCATTTCATTTTGTATTAGAAAACAGACATGCAAAATAACTAATATTTTGTGTGTTTTTCTTAAGTAACAACAGCAATTTCATGTAATTGAACTGATATTTAAAGGGTTAAGATCCTTAATATTTGTGCATATTTGGTAGTTTTGAGCAGGGCTGAAGTTGTTTAAGAGATTTATGCAAAAAACAAAACAAAACAAAAAAAAAAAAAAAACCCAAAAAAAAAGGCTTTATTGGAAGCAGATTTTTTTTTCAAGTGGAAATAGTAAACTCTAAAGACACCTGAGATTTAAGGTTTAATCAAATGGTCTATTTATGAACATGATGGCGTCTCAATTCTAGAACTATATAAGGGTGAGAATACAGCTTAGTGTAGAGGTCAGGGGTCAGGGGTGGGTGTGAACTCACCTGCATTCTTGGAGCTCCTTGGTGGCAGAGCATCATCGTCGTTGCTCTGAATCTTAATGAAAAACAGAATTTTAACAATTTTAGTGCTTATTTCATTTCATGTAGCCTATTAAGGATGTCAAACATGCGACTCATGGACCAAAACTAACCGCCAAAGGGTATTATCTGGCAACTTTAGAAAAAAAATGACACTGAAGATATTAATAATTAAGGACTTAGAACTGGTTTAATTTCAGCTTCCACATTCAGACCAACATGATTTAAAGTAAAATAATAACATAATATACTATAAATAATGACAACTCCAAAGTTTTCCGTTTAGTGCAAAAAAAAAACAAAAACCCAACATAAAATTCTGAAAATATTTACATTTACAAACTATCCTTTAACAATAAAATGTGAACATGTATGAACAACCTGAAACGTCTAAAGAAAATTAAGTGCAATTTTATCTGGAATCTGTTTGGAATGGTTGTCATTTTATTTATAATATATTATATTATTTATAATAGGATGATCTGTGTCCATTAACAGCTTCATTTTGTTTTTGTGTCATATCAAGTATGGTGTCCTTCAGGGTTCGATTCTTGGACCGGTCCTTTTCTCATTAACCATGTATGTGAATAACCTGAACAAATATGAACCACCTGAAATGTCTAAAGAAAACAACAGAATGTTTTGTGCCTTTGTAGCTCTGATCCATAATACACATGACATGTATAAATTATAACCTGAGGCATAAGATTGTGTAACACTTATTTTCTTTAAGAAATTTCAGTTTTTTCAGGTTATTCACATTTTTTTTGTGAAAGGATAGTTTGTAAAAGTAAATTCCAAATTTTAATGTTATTTTTGCACTAAAACAAAAACAAAAGTTTGTATTTGTCATTATTTATAAATAATTATGTTATTATTTTACTGGTCTGATCCACTTTAGATCATGTTGGTCTGAATATGGAACCTGAACTAACCTGACTTTGACAGCCCTGGTTTATATGATCATTTTTATGGCTCAAATATTTCCTCTGTGATCTTTTCTCCTATGGAAACATGTCAGTAACAGTGTGTGTCACATGTTTACCCACCGTACACTGTTCTGAATGTATTATTAAACCCTATGCAAATATTTACTGTGGATGTAAATCTGTCACTGGTGAGCAGACAAACCCTCCATCCCATCTCTGTTCTCATCTGTTTTTATGTCCTAATGGTGATAAACAATCATTATTATTGTTTACGGATGATGAAGTCAATAGATGTTTCAATGTTGCTGTAAATGTTCCTGTTTCGACTCCGTTCATGTTTATTCTGGTTTATAATTCTAACCAGTATCTTATTGTTACTATTTTGTTAATTAATTGATGCTTTTTGCTATAAATGCACTATGCTGTGACTTACTTTGGGTTTAGGTGAGGAGGCAGAAGGTGTAAATGTTTAAGAACTAAGGGGTAATGGACCAATAACAGCAGAGAAGAGCAGCTGATCGATCAATCAAAACTAATAATCAACAGAAAGAGGACTCCGCCTCCTCAACTCACCTCCTCCATGTCGAAGGAGTCAGCGTTTTCTGTTCGGAGCTGAGCGAGTTGAGGACAGACCAGATGGGACAGAGTCTTATCTGGAGTCGACGTCTGGGTTTTCTCCTCTTCGTCTGCCGTCTGATTGGCTGATGGGCCATCAGCTGACTCCGTCTGCGGCGTCTCATTGGTTTTTGGTTCGGCGCCGCTGCATTCAGGGCTGCGAAGTGACAACGACTCGTGATCAGTTGAGGCTTTAATACAATATTGCTGACATTATTCATCGTTAACTTACGTGTTCTCTGGTGGTTTGTCCATCTCACTGTCTCCATTGGTTTCCTCGGTAACAGTTGCCAGGACGCAGCTGTCCTTCCTACGGAGGTGTTTATTGCTCCCCATCTCCCCCGGGTGGTCGGATGCGGCGCCGCAGCCGTTCTGCTCTGGGCCAGTGTGGGCGTGTCCATCGCTGTGTGTGTAGTCAGAGTGGGCGTGTCCGTTCAGCTGCGGCTGGTGGGCGAGCGTGGCCGCATCATGTGACACAGAGGTGCTCACCTGCAGGTTGTGTTTGCTGATGGTTTTTTTTAGGCGTTTGGCAACATTTAAAGCAGAGTTGGTCTTCTTCAGAGGAGGAGGTTCATCTTTTCCTGCTCTTCCTCCTCCTTCTCCTTCTCCTTCTTCACCTCCTGAAACAAGACGAACACATTTAACTCTAATTTTAAGATATTATTTTTGCACTCATACGATGCACAAATATTCATGTTTAGTATGGTAATGTCACATTTATATCTGCATTTAATGGTTAGACTTGAATAATAATATTTAAAGTCTTCGAACAACATTAATAATGTTAACTGAATATAATAATAAACTGAGTCCAGTTTCAGTCTGAATCTGTATTTTTTCTTCAGTTCTGCTTCTGTCATCTGATAAACTGTCATTCAGTCATCATTGTGGTTGCCGTGGTTACCTAGGTCTCTGGTGCTGATGCGGTGGATGGGCTGACCCGACACCTGACTGTAGAGCTGGAAGAACTCATTTGCGACAGACGTGAAGACCTCAATCTGACGGAAACGACCTGAGACGAGAAAAGAAACAACAAAACCACAGTTTGGAACCGTTAGTCTCGTAAATTCCTTATTTTATCCCCAATCATGATCCTTTCCTAACCCCTAAGGAAGAAGAGGAAGAGGAGGATGAAGAGGAGATGAGGAGGAGGAGAAGAAAGAGCCGAGGGAGGAGAAGGAGGAGGAGGAAGAGGACAGATGTCACTGGTTAAATGAGTCTCTAGAGGCTGATAAATTTTCAGGATCTGTAATATCTCAGAGTAAAAACATGCTTCATATTTAAAACATGTTTCATATTTCTGCCCAACACTAAAAATATCTGGAGTCGGTTCGTATCAGAGTCTGAATCTGAAGGATGATATACGTTAAAATCTAACATGATCCTGGATCAGAAGGGGAAGTCACTCCTGCTCAGGGAATATTTAATGTAATAACATATTCAGCTTACACCTTTATCTTAGTTTTAAGTTAAGTTTACCTTTTTATTTTTCTATTTTCCTTTCTATTCTGGATTATATCTCTAACCCTAACCTTATGAACAAATACTGCAGGAAAACCATAACACTCAGTAAAAGTATTAATATTCTAGATTTTGATGTGATTTCAGCCTATGGAAGCGATAAACTTTAGATCTAAATGAGCAGAAACATAAATAAAAATGTTCTTTCGTTGCTACATTTTTGTCATATTTCTTCTTCTTCTTCCTATTTTTAATAAACAGCAGATGTTTAACATTCTTCAGGTTAAATTCACTGACCCTTGTACTATTTCTGCCTCTTAGAGCTTGTTTTAAACCTTTGTGGTGATAAAAAGGATCCAGAAATATTAACGCTCTTTAATTTCAGTGACTGAATTCAGCTCGTCTGTTTTATTTCAGTTAAAAAGGTCTTTGAGAGTTGACTGAGGGTAAAGCTGTTAAAGTGTCATAATCATAGTGTTCATTCTTAAATATGAGGTGAAGGCAGAGGTGAGAGTGTCACTGTGAGGCGTTCAAGGACTCAACGGAATCTGTGTTTCATAACAGAATGACAAGTATTTAGAGACAGAAGGCTGTAGGACAAGAGGTAGGAAAGTAGAGGAGAGGAGGAGGGGGAGGAGGGGGGAGAAGAGGAGAAGGAGAGGCAAGAAGAAATGGAGGAGGAGAATGGGTAGGAGAAGGAGGGGCAAGAAGAAAAGGAGGAGGATGGGGGAGAAGAGGAGAAGGAGGGGCAAGATGAAAAGGAGGAGGATGGGGGAGAAGAGGAGAAGGAGGGGCAAGATGAAAAGGAGAAGGAGGATGGGGAGAAGAGGAGAAGGAGGAGGGGCAGGAAGAAGAGGAGAAGTGTTTTAGTTCTCCACTGTAAATGTAAATATTCTCCATAAAATGAGCTTTAATTTAATTTCTTTGATCATTGTTCATTAAAGTCACTACAGCTGATCAATAGCAGCTACAGTGATATCTGTAACCATTTACATGTTATGAACCATCAAAATATGGACCATTAGAGGGAAAGGTACATTTTTAATATTTCAAAAATTTGTCCAAAATTTAAAAATTGAAATTTCTCTAAACTGTGAACACACTTTGTCAGCATTGTCTCAAGGAAGACAAATATAAAATATGAAATGAATGCGACCAGTAGTTTCAGAGAAAAAGATGTTAGTAGCTGATGGCCTATGGGCCAGTGAGATAATCCACCTTAAAGCTGCTGGTTTTGTTTTGTCATAGTATTTATGGTTTTTAACAGACTGATCTGTGTCTGTTGAACCTCCTGTTGGAGGCGTCGACTATACGACTGATGAGAGGGTTTCCTGTCCAACGCTGAGTCAGCAAAAATATAATAAAACAGGAAGAGAAGAGAAAACCATACCAACCCCCCTCCCCCTCCTAGTCCTTTTACCCCCACTCCTCCTCCTCCCTGGGGAGGTGTCAGAATGTGAGAACAGTTCTTACATAACAAACAACAACAACACATGTGTCTGGGATCCAGGGAACCCACGGAACCGCACAGGAATGTTCTGGAAAAGCACAAAGTTTCCAGGAACCACAGACTGTTGGTTCGGCCACTGCTGTTAAAGGAGACGTTGACCCAAACACTGCAGCTACACCTGGGGTTAACATGGAACCTGCATCCACTCACAGACACGTGCACAGAAAACTCACATCAACATGAAGCAATGTTTAGAAAAGAGCAAAACTCCCAATACTAATGATGTGTTTCCATAAACAACACTGCATAGTGGTGTCAGCAGAGCGGCATGATGGGATATGTAGTACCAAAAAGATGCAAACAGGTAGAAACCTTTGTTGATGTTTTACAACTCAGTCATGCAGATTAACTTGGTTTCCTCATGTTTTACAACCATTGAGGTTTTCAATATCTATGTGAATATCTGATCAGTCACATAAGATAAATATTCACTACTTCAGAATAGTTTATCAATAGCCGTATGAACTCCTTAAAAATATATATAAAAAAAAACAAAAAAAAAAACACATCAGCTAAGCCTAAAAATATATCTACAAAACTGAGAATTTTCTGCATAAACACGTTCTGATTAAAGATGTTTATGGAAATGCACCTAAAGACTTTATTAAAGTTTATTAAAGTCCAGTTCAGACTCAAAAACAGACACAAACAGGTGAAGGAGGTGAGCTCTTTTAAACAGTTTTCACCAA
Source organism: Apogon hyalosoma (assembly GCA_037367295.1). Lineage (NCBI taxonomy): Eukaryota > Metazoa > Chordata > Actinopteri > Kurtiformes > Apogonidae > Apogon > Apogon hyalosoma. Next base: position 1,309,779 of record JAPQRP010000016.1, on the reverse strand, counting down.
AAATGGTAGAGAGGGCTAATTCTTTGTCTTTGAACTGGTCTGAGTGAATAACATCAGCCGCATTGTGTCACCAGCAGGTGGCGCTGTAGGCAGCATTACATGTGGCTCTTATTAATGGAGTAGAAAAACTGTTGTTTTACTGTTGCAAAAAAAAAATCTTATCTTATCTTATCTTATCTTATCAGACAGTATCCAGCTCCAGGATCAGTGATAACCCTGTTCTGAATTCACCCATGGAGACAAAATCTACAAACTGTTGCTTAATCTGGAGTTTAAACCTGTTCTACCACTTTCTGTAGAAATCTAATTGTTTATCTTTAATATATTGTTCCATTAAACACAGTTACACAGTATCAAACCTACTTTTCCACCATTTTGGTCCAGAGTCAGTTATGCAAAAGCAGAAGTTTCATCTGATTCTTCTAATCTATGTCTTTGGTCTTTGCTACTGTCAAACAACCGATACTGATCAGAAGTTAAAGTAAATAGTTAAGTTAAAAAGACAAGACAAGACAAGACGAGACAAGACGAGACAAGACAAGATAAGATAAGATAAGATTTATTGGACTAACAGCAGGGAAAGTTCACTGTTACAGCAGGTCCAACTACAGAGTTTAAGAAAGAAACAACAAAAAAGAAACCAAAATTAAGACACATTATGTAATAATAAATACAAGTTCTTACTAAAAATCTCTTAAAGTGCAGCGAGTAACACATCAAACGCAGTCACCCAGTAGATCCTATCCTTACCCTGAGGCTAACTTAGAGCTGACTGTTTCCATGGCAACAGTAAAAGGAATACCTGTTAACCGGCATCAACAAACAAGGGAATCAGGTGGAAGTTTACTCAAGTCACAACGTCAAACCAGTCCAGTTAAAGGAACCCAAAATAAACAGGAGAAGCTGAGTCCGTCACACTCTGAACACCGTCTGTTGTGTTGGTGTCGTCACAGGTTGTCGTCGTCACTGTGCGTTTGCTGTTGTTCATGCGTTACCAAACAGCTCATGACTCAGTTCTTATCTGCAATAGTGATCCACAGATATGCAAATTCATGAGGCGTCACCGCCCACAATGCACTGCTTCAACTCCTTTAATATCCATGGACACAATCCAGGTTCATGTGCGTTTTGGTGACCTTTGACCCCAGACTTAATCTCTAACAGATGGAGGTGCTGATCAGGTATCAGTTTGTTAAATGGTGGTTTTTACTCACCTCATTGGTTAAATTAATTATGTTTTACACAGATGTTCATGAACTGAGACACAGTTTAACTCGGCACAGAGGCTGACGACAGTGAAAATATAAACCTACTGCACTGAATAATGGAAAAGTAATAAAAATACAGCAAGAAATTCAACCCACCATTTATTACATCAGGTACACTACATGGACAAAAGTATGTGGACGTGTTGAATTCAGGAGTTTCTTTTCTAACAGGGGTCTGGGATACAAGACAATAACGTCAAATGTATAATATAGGTTTATATTGGGATAAATATCATTGCATTGGTTAGTTTGGTTTAAATTGTTATCTTTATCTACAGTTATTACTTAATTTCTTTCAACCTTGATTATTTTTTTTATATCCATGACTATGATTTTAAATGTTCTACCTCTAAAGTTCTAAAATATTTTTCCTGCTCCGACTGTAAATAATAATTTTCTACCACAGCTAACCATCTACTTTCTTCACATCTCACTGGGGAAGAAAAATCTACCATTAAACTTTAAGGAAATATTGATGTTTATAAACTATATAGACAAAAATACTGGGACACATCATGCTGATTTCAGATATAAACATTATTTTTCAGTGTAAATCCTGTTGTTCATGTAGATGTTCATTAAAGCTCAGAGTAAATTCAAAGGTTATTCTATCAAAACAGAGAAAACTGAAGAAAAAGTGACTTTTTCAGTCTAATCTATCACTAACTGAACGTTAAAAACAAGTGTTTACAACCTTATTTTAATCATGGCACTTAGTATTTTGTTATTTTTTAATTCATTTTGTTCATTTTCTTTATGATATTATTCCTTTTAGCTCATTTTCTGACTTATTTTGTTTATTTTCTAGATTTTTTTCTTCTTCTCTCAACATTGTATTTTTTTTTATCTATAACTATGATTTTAAATGTTCTTCCTTTAAATTTCTAAAATATTTTTAATGCTCTGGCTGTAAATAATAATTTTCTACCACAGCTAACCATCTTTCTTCACATCTCACTGAGGAAGAAAAATCCTCCATTAAACTTTAAGGAAATATTGAGGTTTATAAACTATATAGACAAAAATATTTGGACACATCATGACCACAGCTGTGAAATGTCCTGTTCATGATGATTTGAGATAAAAACATCAATCAATAAAACCCGTAAGTTCTTGGTGTAATCTGAACTTTTCAGCCATTAATTTGCCTTCACAGTCAGTAAATCCACCACAAACAAAACTATCAGAGGTCAATCACAATGATACCGATTAGTTTTTCTTTATAATGAAGGGTTAACGTCAACCTCAGATGGATAGACATTTATCTGAAAACTAAAACCTGCTTCACATGCTTTGACATGAACCCAGTTTCCATTACATGTCATTTTCAGTCAAAACTCGCTGGTTCTTCCACATTAAACCCAAGCATCGTCCTCATGTTTCACTGGTGTTTGGCTCAACCATCAGGTCTCCGTAAAACTTGTTTTGTTTGGTTGGTTTTGGCAGGAAATTAACTCCACAGCACAGAAGAAAACCAGTTCAACCCAGGCGACGCAGCGTAAACGTGACATCCATCAGTCTTCAGGCTTATTCAGACGCAGAGGGATCCATCTGACACACACAAAGGATCATGGGAGTTTTACGGCATCCGTTAGAGAAGCATCAGTTCTGAGTTTGTGTGTTCAATTAGCAAACACACAGAGGCTAGCGGTTAGGATGTCTCTGTTGTGTGTCTGTGTGTGTTCAATTAGCGAAGACACAGAGGCTAGCGTGTTAGCACGACTCTGTTGTGTGTGTATGTGTGTGTGTGTTTGTTGTGTGTGTATGTGTGTGTGTTTGTGCTGGGGACAAACTCATCTTTGTTCTTGTTGGCTGTCGAGTGTTCACTTGGCAGAACAGCTAAAAGAGCAGAAAACCCATAAACCACCACAACAACACTGAACAGGACACACAACGCCACACAACTCTACACAACGCCACAGCCTTTGAGTGTTTGAACTCCCCTTCCTCCGTCCACCTGGAACCACCTGCAGAACCAGACCCTCAGGTGTCCCAGTGTTGGTAAAGATACACTTTCTCTGATAAAGTCAACACTATTTACATCAATGGAAAATAAACTGAATGAATGAGTGAGAAGTAGGCGGCGCCCCGGCCCACTCACACACACTTAGCCCCTCCTCCTCACTGATACCTGACATACCCAGGGATTAATGTTGAGTCTTAAGTTTGAATCCTTTCAAAAATTTGTAAAAAAAAAAAAAAAAAAAAAAAAAAAAACATGAAAAGAACGTGTGTGAAATTTAAAAAGAATTGGATGAAAAGTGTCTGAGAAATGGGTTGGACAAAAATCCTGGATGGATGGAAGGAAGACACTGGACGTGGACCCAGAGGAACAGTCAGGACAATCTTTTGACCAATGGTGACAGTGTCCTTCTGAAAACAGCTCCATGGTAACGATAATGTGAAATGTCCAGGTCAAAGTGAATAAAAGACCTGATCAATCGCTCCAAGTCAAAGATCACCAAAACACACATTAACCTGGTTTCTGAGCCTTGTACACATCCATATACTGGTCCAATAGTCTCTTAAAGCCACAGTTCCATGTTTGTTACCACGGCAATGCTACTCAATGCTTGTACCAATATACGTATGCAATACATCCACGTAATCAGAAGAACATGAGCAAAAAGCTCAACAAAACTAACACAACACAACTCAAACAACAAGCACTTAAATGATCAAATGTGTAAAACCAGTCCAACAGTCTGAGACCAGCGTATGTCTGGAATAGTTTTATAAAACACAAGAATCAGACAAACTCTGCAGTGCTAAGCTAACAGCGCTAAGATAACACTAAGCAGATCCATCAGTAAAAGGATTATTTCTACTGATAAAACTCACTGAATGCCACAAAGAAGAATAAAAGATTTCATTCATGCAATTTTTTTCAATTTTGTGATTAATCTATTGCTCTTTTTTCCGCTTCATTTCCTTTATTGTTATTTTCTTTTTTTTTTCATTTTCTTGTACATTTCCCATAATATGTTGATTTTTTTGCTCATTTTTTATGAATATCCTTGTTTACTTAGTCCTTTTTTTTTCATGGTGATTTTGTTCATTTTTGTTCATTTTCTCAGTTATTTTATTCATTTTCTTCCTCATTCTAATTATTTTTGTTCAGTTTTTTTGTTCATTTTCCATCTTTTATTAATTTTTGCAAATTTTCTCAATTTGCCATTGTCCATTTTTGTTAATACGATGAGCAATTTTATACATTTTCTTAATTTCATTGACCATTTTATTCATTTCTTGATTATGTTTTACAATTTTTCTTAATTTTTCTCAATGATTTTGTTTAAATTCTTTATTATTTTCATGTAACACAGCCTAACGGTCTGAATTCAGTCTGGAATAATCTAATAAAACAGACCAATCAGAAAAATTCTGCAGCACTAAGCTAACAGTGCTAAGCTAACACTAAGCAGACCTGACAGAATTATTTCTACTGATAAAAACTCACTGAACAAGACAAAGAAGAACAAAAACCAAAAAAAGGTCAAATTATGAAGAGATGATGATGAATGTTGTCTCATCTTTCCTGTTTTCTGATCATAACTTGGGTTTATAGGAATCAACCTTCTACAATTGATGGTAATCTATTGGTTTGTGTTACACTGAAATGGTTCCCACTGGAAACCACTGTCTCAGGTTGAACAGATGATGCAGTGGTGAACTGGTACATACTGGTTAGAGCGTAGTTCGGGTTCTCCAGCTCCAGACGCTGCATCTGGGCTCCCAGGTAAACCTGCAGGAATACACCAGATGGTTGATGGAGGATTCATTCATGGGATTCTTTATTTGTTGGACCAAGAGGGAAAACACAGGAAATGGGGTGAAAGAGAGTATGGGAATGACATGAAACACATGACCTCAGATTGGAATTCAATCTGGCCCATTGCAGATTTTTCAGGCCTGAAATAATAACAATAACCTGGAAAGAAAACACTAATGGACGATCAGTCAATCTTTATCACCTGACTATTCCGCAAAATACACTGACATTGAAAATCCATGTTTCCAAGTTTCCATTGATCCTGACCTCACAAGAAAACAGAAGAACTGAACGCCTACATCAAAGTCATAAATACCCAAATGGAACTGAAAAAAATAGCATTTAACTTTAAAACTCAGTGGTATCCTTGACTGTCAGTATCTTCTGTGGTTGTGTATTGTTTTGTTGCATTGTGTTGTACCGTGTTGTGTTGCATTGTGTATTGTTACGTTGCATTGTGTTGCCTTGTGTATTGTTGCATTGTGTTGGGTTGTGTACCGTTTTGTTGCACTGTGTTGTGCTGTACTGTGTTGTATTGTGTATTGTTGTGTGTTGTACTGTGTTGATGCTGTGTTGTGTATTGTTGCGTTGTGTTGCAGTTGTGTTGTGTATTGTTACGTTGTCAGTGTCAGTACCTTGATGTCGATGCCTCGCGCTGATGACGAGTGCGTCAGGAACCTGGATGGAACCCTGGAGGCCACGTCGGGCTCTTCTCGGCCAAAGCCCAGGTTCAGGAGGATCTCCTCCGGGTCCTCCTCGTACAGATCCAGCAGCTCCGACACACTGTGGACACACACACGGTTAATGAACCCAGAAATAAGTCAGCGGGTCAGTCAGCTGGTTAGTCTGCGGGTTAGTTTGTCAATCTAACCGCAGGTTAAGGAGGATCTCCTCTGGATGTTCCACAGACAGCTCCAACAGCTCTGAAACACTGCAGAACACACACAGTTAGTATTTCACACACAGCCGGTCAGTCGGTTAGATGGTTAGTTAGTGCAGTGGTTAGTAAAAGCCTTCACCTCCACAGCAGCACCAACAACAACTGGCAGAAGCCATCCAGAACATCCAGAACCCACTTTGTGTTATTTTACCATAAAATCTCTTCCATTTTCTTTGTTCTGTCTCTGCATTGGTATTTTTTTAAAATCTATTTTCTAAAGACTCTGACACTGAAAATATGGATTAAAACATCAGAGCTGTGAAAATATCACATTAGGGCTCACTTATTTTTTCACTCTTAGCAGCTGTTTGGAAGTTGTTGATATTTTCTATTTTCTTTGCATATAAGTGACTGTTTTAACTAGGTAACCACAGCAACGATACTACTACCAGCAGTTTAACGTCTGGAATTAAAAAAAAAACAAAAAAACAACCATGACAGGAATTATACATTTCATTTAGTCTTTTCTTCAGACAGGTAACTTTTAAAAATAGAACTCATGAAAGAGATACAGAAGACTCAAAGTCCAAGAGCAGACAGAAGAGCTAACTGATGAAGAGCTAATGGAAGACATTCCAACAGAGCATAAGCTAATGGAACAGCTAACAGATGAAGAATAACTGGAAGTAGTCATTTTTTGAACTTTTAACTTTCTTCTACAAAGAATTTAGCAAACTGTTACCAACAAACTCCAAGTTCATACACAACCAAATACCTCAGTGATGTTCATTCATTCATCTGAGAGGTGATGATGTAAACAGATCTGTATGTAAACACTTTAATTTAATACCAATAATCTGTTGAACTTTGACCTGGAGTTGAGTTTGTTTGTTCCATGTCATGTTACAGTACAGAAGATGATCACTGTCAAGGTACTGTGGGCTTTTTAATAAAAGTAATGGTTGCACTGAACAGGAAGTGGTGGCCCTGAGGCCTAATTTGTCATTTTAGGACCAGATGTATCTGATCTGAGGTCAGCTCTACCAACGCCACATCAACAGGTCACATGACCTGAGCCAAGTCTGTATGAGAAACTGGATGTTTCATTCCTCAAGCCTGATAAACAACTTAACCCAAAGCACATGAGTAATAACAAATACCACAAGTATGGGTATTGGAAGAGATCCCAAGATGCACCATGACACCCCACGCCTCGAGCCCCGCCCCCCTTCAAAACCACAGAGCCCCGCCCATTGGCCACCAGCAACACGTCAGACTCCAAAACACACTTCCCCATCAGAGCTCAGGCCTGCAGAACCTGCAGACTTTCCTAAAAACAGGTAAACGCTTTCTGTCTGTTCCCTGAACACACCGTGTTGATGGAGGTCCTCCACATCTACACCCAACGTCTATGACACAGCGAGACATGACCATCCTCAAACCTCTGAGCTTTATCACCAACAAGTCAATGGATTCCCCATACGAAGAGATCATTAGACGCTTTGACTCAAATTGGAGTAAAATGTGTCACATACCTTTAAATCTTACATCCACTAACACCCAGGTTTTAATGTCAGATACATTTTCGTAAATTGGCATCATTAAATACAGACAAATGAATAATCAGATGTTAAGGTTTTTCTTGTTTTTGTTCCTGTTCTTTACTGTCTTGGCTTTTCCTCTTTAGATCTTCTATATCTACTGACCTAAATGAGCTGTTATGTGATAATCTGATGGAATTAAACTGAGCTCATGACTTCACTGTAGTTTCATGTCCTGATAAAGACTCTCCCTGATTTAATAAAAGATTTTAATTCTCACAATCAGAGCTTCAGACTCCTTTTGACTCCAAATCTTGGACTTTTAATTATACGTTAAACAGTCAAATAAAATAATTTTAAAAAATGATCAAATTAATCAACAAAATGAAGAAAAATGGAAAAAATAATCAACAAAATGAGCGAAAATGATCAAAATAATCTACAAAATTAACAAACATGAACAAAAAATAATCAACAAATGAACAAAGATGAATAAAATAATCAACAAAAAGAGTAAAAGTAATTAAAACCCATCAACAAAATGAACAAAATAAATAAAATTATCTGGTTTTATTCAACACGTCAGATGTTTCTAATTGTTTATGCTGCTTCTTGTCATGGGGTCAAAGATCACATTAACCTTTACAACACATTTAGTTCAGTTTTTTGTGTCTTTTAAGGCTGTGCACATATTCACTGTATTTTTTGTTGTATATGGAAAAAAAGAATGATAAATAAATATGTATGATCATTTAACTCTGAAAAACAACAAAGATAAAGGTGGAATCAGACTTTTACACAGGATTATATGTGCAAAAGAAACAGTTTTAATACAAATGTGTTGTATCAAATATTGATTTAACTCATTTCATATGTTTCTGTTTTAAACCATGTGTTTTATAACTGGGTTAATGGTTAAATGACGATAACTAGACACAGAATTACTGACATTATTGTCATGGTTTGACAACATGGTACAGGAGGAAACTGTCTAAATATAGTTTCTACTGTTTTACATTCACTGTGCCACGCCTTTGAAACATCAGGTTGTGTTTGTGTTGTGTGTTTCACTTTGGTTTGAGGTATGATAACGTCTCGCTGTGACTCCGCCTCCTTCTACCTGGAACTGGAGTGTACTTCCTGTGGAGGCGTCCAGCGGTGGGACGGAGGATGTGGACTGACCTGGACACGGTGCTGCTCTTCCCTGAACCCGTCGAGTTCATGCTTCGGGCTCGTTCTTTAAACTGAGACCTCTTCTGATCCGCCGCCAGACCAAAACTACAACACAACCAGCAACACACACTGAGAAACAGACACACAAACTGACACAAATCTAATCTAATGAAGGTGCAGTGGGTGGAGCGGACTCACCAGGGGTCAGGTTTACTGGTACTGGACTGAAGGTGGTTGGCTGTAAATACACAGATGCATGAAGGTTAATATTCACTCACATACAGACCAGGATTTAGAACATTTAACATGTAAAAAGCAAACTCAAACAGGCGGATTTTAACTCTAACACCACGTTTCAGAGCAGGTTTATTATGAGACGTTGAATAATGTTACACAAATCAGACCCATTTAATCTGAAAGTCATGATTCGTTGTGTTTGTACACCAGTCATTAATATGCGTAGATTATACAGTAGTTTATGGAGTATTTTTGAACGTTTTGGTCTCTGCCTCCAGTGGTATGTGTGCATACACTGCTGTCAATCAATCAATCCAATTTATTTATATAGCTCCAAATCATACCAAAAATATCTCAAGACACTTTACATACAGAGCTGGTCAAAACCAGACTCTCAAGTTTAATGTTAAAAAGGACCCCCATTAGCTGACACCAAGGTGACAAGCTAATCTACAGAACATAATATATAATATGCATGACAATCACAATTCACATTATTAACAAATCTAAAAATAATGACCATTATAAACATCATTAAAAACATAAAACATCATCACAAAAATATGGGATTAGTTATTACATTCATGACTTGCATCCATCAAAGAAAATAGCATAAACTCTCCTCCATACAGCACACGCTCAGATATTTAAATAGTGCCTTTTTAGGTGAGATGATTTACCATTCAATTTTCGTATGTTCAGGGGGCAATTATTCCAATGACTGACGGCACGATAAATAACTGTCAGGTTGGAGAAAATGTTTGAAGAAACTGCCAACGAAGATGATAAAGACAAAGACGAAGACAGACAGACACAGCGCTAAAAGTGGAGAATTTTCATTCATAAAAATTCCTGAATTCAAGGACCTTTGTAGTTTTTTCCAAACCACGTGAAACCTCCGTGTGTTGCATAAATGAAGAGCAGCTACTGTTTTACACAACGACACTCTGCTCCTCTTCCTCCTGCCTGCTCCTCTTTTCATGCACCTGCATTTACATGTTACTGACTCTCCTTCTTCCCTGGAGTCTCTGTGCTTTATGTCCTCACAGGTTTTCCCTGGATCATCTCTGGACCTGCTGCTGTGGTCCTGCTTCTCTGCTCCTCCTCCTGTTTGACCTCCTCTCTGCTCCTCCTCTTCTCTCCATCATCATTATTCATTTATCATATAGTTGTGATAGTGTTTCTTATACAGATCCACAGATGGTAGAGGTTTCTATTATTGGTACTAACAGTTGCAGTAGTAGTATATCCACTGTTAATACTAGTATTTAGAGTACTAGTATTAACAGTTATTGGTATCTGTGCTTGTTATTGGTAGTTATACTAGTATTCTACCTGTTAACAGCTATGGTTCAGTTTGCTGTGAATCCATGTGATAAATGGACGGACTTGTAATGAGTCATAATATGAACATAAAGAGAACTGCACGGGATCGAAAAGTACAACTGCCGATAAAAGCGTCAGATTGTCTGTGTCACAGCTTCGTCATCTGCTGCTACAGTGTTTTCATGTCAGATCGTGTCCAGACTCGTCCACAGCGTCTTCCCTCGGTTTCAGATGAATGTCTTCTTTTCCGTCTGTGGATTAAAGCTGCCACCGTGGGGCCTCTTTGGTCTAATTCTCTGATTCACTTCCAGTCTTTTCACCCACAACAGTTGAATTCAACTGTGAAATGTAGACGCATTAGCCCTTTAATCCCATCCATCCTGTGTTAAGGGTTTGACATCATTACAGCCCATTAAAATCTGTTCATACATGACTCATCCACTCAGAACACACTCTTAACTTAATGAAGGTATTTACTGTCAGGACCACCACATGAGACAGCACTGGACTGTTTGTAAAGTAGGAGGACGACGACGTCTGCCGAATAATTCAATATATGTGAGAAAATAACCTACAGAAGCAACCCTTAAAGACCCAAAACCATCCACTGATCTAAAATATTTAACATCTGTTCATCCACTGATCCTTTCAATACATGGAAATAACTGAGGAAAAAGGCAGTTTGTCGTCGTTTTATTGAAAACATCACTTTTTCTTGTGATTCACATGTAGTTGAGTTTGTGTACATACTCATGTAGTTGGTTCATATATTGTTGTGTATTTTGTTCAATATATTGTGTAGTTTGTTCATATTGTTGTGTAGTTTTTGCGAATTACTGTTAGGTAGGTTGTACGTATTACTGTTGTATATTTTGGGTGCATTACTGTTAGGTAGTTTGTGTGTATTATTGTTACGTAGTTTGTGTGTGTGTTATTTTGTAGTTTGTACATATGGTGATGTAATTTTTGTGGATACTGCCCTGTAGTTTGTTCATATATTGTTATGTAGTTTGTGCATATAGTGTTGTGCTTTTTCTTCACATTGTCACATAGTTTGTGTGTATTTCTTGTGTACTTCGTGCATATGGTTATTAGGTGGTGCAAAAGTACGCGTCATACCGAACGTTATGCCCCTCACGGTTCGGTACGACCATGTACCGACATTTCCGGACAGCTCACGTTCATATTACAGCTTTGCAAGAAGACTGACTAAAGGAATTCTACTGTCATTGGTTGGAGACGGACATGGTGGAGCCCGGCCCTTCTACTTCCAACTACCCTTCTCAATATGAACATTAGTATCCACATAAGTAAAACCTCCTCTGCCATGTTTGTTATTATTGACTTTGTTCTTCTTCTTCCTCTCGAAAAACGTTACTCTTCTTTGTGGTATTCGACCAGTACAGTACTTAAGAGTGGTGCCCTCTGGTGGATTGATTGAGAAACGCTCATTCCAACATACATGATGCACTGAAGTATGAAGGCAGTGACGCATGACAACATTAGAAACAGAGGCACCCATTTACGTCTGTAAAACAAACATAAATGAGCCTTAAGGCTCTCCATCAGCTCCCAATCACGTTTTGGTGCACAGCCGGGCTCCAGCCAGCCTCTGCGTCGGAACCGTGACTCAAGAACCGCAGTACGTACCGAACCGTGGACAACCTGTACCGTTGAATCCCTAATGGTTATGTGATTTTGTGTATACTGTCCAGTAGTTTGTTCATATATTTTTGTGTAATTTGTTAATTTAAAAAAACTGGAAATGAACTGATAATTCAACAGTATAAATAATGACCTGAGGACGTCTGAGCTGTGACCGAACTGTATCTGAACTGAAGACGCCGTAAATAAACCAGAGTATATTT
>JAPQRP010000016.1:1287552-1297614 GCA_037367295.1 Apogon hyalosoma | reverse complement strand
TGGGATAGGCTCCAGCGACCCCCGTGACCCTAGTGAGGATAAAGCGGGTTCAGAAAATGAATGAATGAATGAATGAAAGCATATTCCATTTGTATGACAATGACTCCTGGGAAAAAATACTGACATGGCGTCTTTGTAGGTTCTCAGTTTCCCAAGTCATTGTTCTTCTGGTGGTTCTTCTAGGTTCAGTTGGACCGGTTTAGCTCTTTTGAAAAGGTTCCGTCACTCAGCCAAGAGACTTCTTCAGTTCTAGTAACAGGTGGGGGAACCTGGACTTATAAACCTACAGGGGGAGTGGTCTGTGTAGGTGCTAATGCTAATGCTAATGAACGTCAGTGTTAGGGTACTGACGTGGCATTTTTCAGTGTAAATCTATGGGAGCCAAGGCTTTTTGGAGGGGCATCTAGTGGCCGTCAGTGGTATTACACTTTAACAAACTAAACACTGAAATCACTCACAAAGTTGTTGATGATGGTCATAAACATGGTCGTCATCATCATCGGCATCATCATCACTGGTGTCTGGTGACTGATAGACTGATGGATAATTTCCTTTTTATTCCGTTTTGTTTCATTTTCTTGAGCTGCTTCCCCTTTATCATTGACCATGTAAATGTATTTGTTTGTTTTCTATCATTATCATTATTAGGAGTCAGTGTGTTACTGATCAGAATATTTTCTGATCTGGTTTGATTGACTCATTCATGAGGGAATTTATCAGAAGGAAGGACTGTGGTCTGGTCTACGCAGGAAAAGACAACCGTGGAATGACAGTAGGTCAGTTGGGCATTTTCTGAAATTTGTCGAAACGTGCATTATGGGAAGCGGAGCTCCAGCCAGTTCCGTGTTTGTTGCCGCTGTGGCTATAATGCGGCTGCGTAAACCTCTGCTTCCAACAACGTACATTATGACAAATTTCAGAACATGCCCGACTGACTCACCGGCTCTGTTTGTAAACACATGGATCATTTATGGTGGAGTACACTTCCAAATAGTGCAGCGTGAGGGAAAAGATTCAGATGAGTAATCACAGACAGACTTATGGATTCATCATACTTAGGCTCCGACTCTGCAACAGATGGGCATTTTAATTACGTTTTAAGTCAAATAATCAGGTGATCTCAAGTCAGTTAGTTGACTTATCATGTCCTCCATCCAAATCAAAATATAATAATAACAACAATAAAACCTGACAATTTAAAGTAGACTGTATACATTTTTCTAAGTCAACACTTTTTCAGACTTAACATATGTAGCACTTGAGCAGAAACAGCAGCAGAAATCTGTATCTCTACAAAGAGAAACCTGAATGTCACATTAGTTGACTGCAGAAAGTTTGGACTAATCAATACATGGGTTATTTGATCCATTAAATCATTTCATCTACATCTAACACCTGCAAAAAATCCTGGTTCAGAGTCTTAAAGAGTTGAACATTTGTTCTATCAACTCCAGGTGACGTCTTACTCAGTTCCAGATGCTTCTGATTATTATTATTATTATTATTATCCTTCCTTTAATCACCACTTCCCATCAAACCGAGCATGTCTTTCACGTCTCACATTCAGCAACTTTTCAGGAGACAGAAGCTAAAATTGAATTTCTAGTTCAGAATAAAATCTTGCCTTTCTTTTGAGGCTAAAAAGAGACTTGTTACTGTCACTTCTATGTCTGTGTTGGATTATGGGGACATTATTAATATGAATGTGTCATCACAGTGTTTGCATACTGTTGATTCTGTTTGTCTTAGGTTTGTTACTGGTCTCAGAACACACTTATCACTGTGTTTTATAGGCTGAAGTTGGATGGACAGAGTGAAATACTCTTATTCTTTTATTTATATATGTATTTTATATTTACTGGTCTACATCTGTTGGAATGACTTCAGTAATTACAGTCTCTGGTCTAAGGGTCTGTTATCTGTGTGTGTTCCAGAAGTCACAACAGAACTGGGAAAGAAAGCTTTGAAATGTTCTGGTTCCACTGAACAGAACAGAAACTACAGACAGAAATGAAAGTAAAGCAACTGGTATCATTTAAATACAGTCAAAGTCATTTTAAATGAATGGGAAAAGGATCAATCTGGATGTAGATGTTTTTCAAACTAACTGAATCAGATTCTGCTTTGAGATGCTTTTAAGGAACATAATTGTCATCCTTTTAGTGCCTTTTAAATTATTGATGGTGTTTTATATGTATGTTTCTAGTTTAGTGTTTTATGTATGGTTTCAGAACTGAGTTTTACTATGTGTTTTATAAACATTTTTCATGTAGATGTATGGATGAAATTTCTATTTTCTGTAACTTCTGCTGCTGCCGTTTTGACCAGGACACTGGAAAATTGATTTTTAATCTCAATGAGTTAATTTCCTGGCCAAATAAAGGTTAATACAAACTAATATTTTATTATTATTGTTATTATTATTATTATTATTATTAGTAGTAGTAGTAGTAGTAGTTGTAGTTGTAGTTGTAGCTGTAGTTGTAGTAGAGCCACCCCCCCACCCCCCGCCACCCCCTCCATGTTTTCTTTCTAGTTCCGCCCCTGGTTGTGATTGTGTTAAATTATTCAGTATTTACTGTTTGTTGTTTCTTCAACACTTTGGACAAACAATTGTTGCTGTTAAATGTGTCACATGAATAATCTGATTGATTCCACAGTGACAGTGGATGGAGCCAGATTTAAGCAAACAGAAGAGTTAAATCTGTAAATATGTCGCATCTTTATCATAAACATCATCTTCATCTCCATCATCATCATGATACAACCCTGCAAGGTGTGTGTGTGTGTGTGTGTGTGTGTGTGTGTGTGTGTGTGTGTGTTGGTGACAGATGGTCAACTTTCCTCACAAAGAGAGACAGAGAGAGGGAGCTAATGGCTAATGGAAGCTCGGTCACATGACCCTGGGTCCGTTTTAATGACGTTCGTACCATATGGCGCGTGCCGAGGGGGCGGGTCTCAGGTATGCTAATGAGCCCCTCCCTTCAGTGTGTGTATGGTTTGTGTATAAAAGCTGCAGCATCCTTACACACACACATATACGCACTTTCACGAGTTCAGTGCGGACCCGGATCACGCACAGTTACGCACGGATACGCACACAGGACGCGCGGGATGACTGCGGTGTGACGGGAAGCGGCGCGTTACAACAGGTAGGATTTACTGATCAATAACTGATCTCTGATCGGCTGAAGGAGGTTTCCTCTGATTCCAGGCAATCTGAGTCACTGAATCCTAAATCTGATCATCGATAGGGGATTTATCCGGATCAATAACTCTGATTTGACGCCAAAAATGTGCGTTAAACCAGATAAAAGCCTGTTATTTTATGTTTAAATTAGAAACAATATTTTATTTTGGCTCTGAAATGTTTTTAGTTTTACTGTGGTATTTGCATTTTCACAGTTTTTCCCGAAAAAACAAACCCAAAACATACAGTCATTTTAAAATCACATTTAATCATTTATTTCCTATTAGTTTTATTGATTTGTAATCATCTTTATTATGAAATAGTCCATTTGAGGCTGGTTTGCACCTGTCTCATCTCCACCTGTCTGTCTGTTGAACTAACGGGATCAGCAGCGGGAGAATAAACCGAAAACACCATTAACCATCATCATCATCATCATCATTAATATTATAGCCCAGTTATGAGTCTGGTATTAGATGTATTTACTTTACTGAGAATAAAAAATAGGAAACTGTCCTGGGTTTTTTTTTTCTGCTGTAATTCTTAACCTTTTACTTGAAAATATAATAAAGATAAAATAAATAAAAGATGATATTTTCTATCAAACTCTGATAATGCACATAATCGGCTCTAAATGTCTAATATTCTGGCGTCGGGTTCATTTTAATCTATCAATATTCATTTCTTCTCCTTTGTATTTTATTTGTAAAACTCAGTTATATGATGCGAACTTTACGCAAACTAAGATAAGACGTGATTGATCTATTGTTTTTATATTTTCCCTCAAACAAAAGCAGTTTTACCTGTTTTTAACTTTATTTTATCGTCTCAAGTTCTTTTACAGTAAATCGGCGTTTTATTTATAATATAGATAAACTGTAAAACGTTCCTTTCCGACGCAAAACAGTGAAATGTTCTGCATCTGAATCAGAATTCAATTTAATTTAGTTTTATCACAAAAATAAAACAAGTTTAAAGTGAAAATAACAATAATAAAACTGTTAGTGACGGTGTTGGAGTCCGACTGGGATTATTGAACCTGTTCAGGTCTTAACACTGCATGTAGACCTCATGAGTCCAGGTCCAGGTCTAAGACCACTTCACTATGAGGATCAGATCTGGACCAGTTTATCCACTAGAAACTAAATTAGTAATGATTCAAATGCTATTAGTTTTTATTCTTAATACCTTTATTTTTTATTGTGAAAATGAAGAACAAGGGACATTAATTTTTTTTTGTTTTTTTCCTACATCTAGACCTCCTTAAACCAGGTCCAGATTACGTAGACCAGGAAAATCTGGACTAGAGTATGTCAGAGTTTATTTAAAGCATAGTTTTTCATTCATGAAATTTTTAATTCTATTTGAAAAAACACACAAAAAAGATGTTTCGCAGTTTTTCTCATATCTAGACCACATCAGACCAGATCCAGATTAAAAACCGCAATACCTAGACCAGTCAAATCTGGACTAGATAATGACCATCTTTAAATATCCAATGGGAAATCTTTATAATTTGTGAAAAAAATTACACATTTTGCTCTTTTTCACATCAAGACCCATATGAGACCAGGTCCAGATCTACAGCCAGAGGATTTAGGCTTAGACTGGTCCAAACTGGTCTGGATTAGAGACGGAAACCCTGACTTGACATGCAGTTTTAAAATGAAAACCTCTTATTATATGTGTAAAAATACAAATATGGTGATATTTTACTGTATTTCCACATCTAGACCACATTAGACCAGGTCCAGATCCAAAACCACAACAGTTAAACTCATCTAACATGGATTAAATTACATTAACGGAGGATAATTAACATCTAAAGCATAGTTAATGTTTGTGAAACCAACATTTTATTTGTGAAAATGCTAAAAAAAAAAATAAAAATTTAAAAAAGATATGTGACAAGTTTTTTTCAATATCTGGGTCACATTAGAGCAGATCTGGATCTGAAACAGGTACTCGTAGACCACGTAAAACTGGATTAAATTACACCAGAGAGGAGAATTAATATTTAAAACACAGTTACTATTTGTGAAACCTACATTTTATGGGTGAAAAGGCAAAAAAAAAAAAAAAAGGGACATTTCACTGTTTTTTCTAATCCAGACCCATATGAAACCAGGTCCAGATCTACAACCAGAGAATTTAGACTGGTCTGGATTATCCCAGAGAAAGAAAACCAGATTTATTATGCTTTTCTTAATTTGTGGAATTTTTATTATATCTATAAAAATACAAAAATTGATTGATTAGAGAAAGAAAACCTGACTTGACATGCAGTTTTTAATATGAAAAAGTCTTATTTTATGTATAAAATGACATTTCACTGTATTTTCACATCCAGACCACATTAGACCAGGTCCAGATCCAAAACTACAACACTTAAACTAATCTAATCTGGATAAAATTACATTGATGGAGGATAAATGACATTTAAAAAATTGTTAAAGTTTTTTGAAGTGACATTTTATTTGTGAAAAAGCAAAAAAAATTGATACGTAACTAGTTTTTTCCATATCTGGGTCACATTGGACCAGATCTGGATCTAAAATTGGCACACTTAGACCACTTAAAAGTGGATTAAATTACACCAGAGAGGAGACCTAATATTCAAAGTTTATTTATAGTTAATGTTTGTGAAACCTACATTTTATGGGTGAAAAAAAAAAATTTATATGTCATGTTTTTTTTCCCCCACATCTAGACCACATTAGACCAGGTCCAGATCCAAAACCACAACACCTAAATGAGTCTAATCTGGATTAAATTACACCTGATTATGATTATTAATATTTAAATCATAATTACTATTTGTGAAATCTTCATTTATGTTTGAAAAAAGTGACATTTTATTCACTGTTTTCTGACTATTTGTACCAAAAATAAACAGGTAACCTATCGATCAATACCTGATAATCACTGATCAGTACTGATGCTGTTTTCTGATGCAGGATTCAGCATCATGACCAGGTCAGTGCGGGAGGAAGCGTCGGTGGAGGAGGAGCAGCAGGAGCTCCGGAGCCCGGCAGGAGGCGAGACTGAGCGGGGAGGACCCGGACTGGGACCGGGAGGACCCGGGTCAGGACCGGGGGGAGAGGAGGAGGAGGATGACGAGTGTCTCCACCGGCTGGAGGAGGATGATGACGAGGAGGAGGAGGAGGAGGAGGAAGAGGAGGAGGAGGAGGACGGGGAGAACAAACCCAAGAGGAGAGGACCGAAAAAGAAGAAGATGACGAAGGCTCGACTCCAGAGGTGAAGAACCAGAACCAGAACCAGAACCAGATTAAAGAAAGGTTTAATGACGAGCAGAAACAGATTCAAACATTTTCAAATGAATTTATCCAAAATCACAAGTTATTTTCTATAGTTGAGTTTAAAAAAAAGCTCATTCTCTCCTAATAATAATTAGATTAGATTAGATTAGTACTACTAGTAGAAATAAATAATAAGTAGTAATAATAATAACTAATTATTACAGACTGGATGCACTGGGCAACATTGCACAACTTAAAGCATGGTTTGTGAAAATATGTTAAATTGTCTATAAAACCTCAAAAAATAATGAACGTCATGAGAAAACGGAAGATATTTGGTCTTATTTCTTATAAGGTTGAACTAAAAATATCAGACTGAGCAGTATTTATCACAAATAAATGGTATTTTAACACAGTTTAACTGAATCAGATGTGGCGTCATTTAGGAAAAGAAAATATTACACTTACTGAATTAATGAATTATTTTGTCATTTTCTCCTACTGTGTTTGTCAGTTTGCAAACAAGTATCAGAATATGAAAATGTATAATAATAAAAAGGGATATTTTTCCAAAATAAACTCATAATATTTAGAGATAACATGTAATTGTAATTGTAATTTAATGAGAATAAACTGATGAAGCATAAATATCGGAATCTGTTGAATTAAAATGACATTTTATTAAACAAAGGTTTAACAAATAATAAAATACTCAGCATTTTAGACTCAGACAAAGTTATAAAGATGGTTAAATGGAGATAAAATGTACAAAATTAATGGTTGTTTTAGTGTTGATGGATTCAGTTCATTGAGTCGTTTAATACTAAATAAATAAATAATAAATAAAATAATCTTTAACAAATAAATAAAATAATAAATAACTAATAAAATCATCTTTTTCATTTTCAAACATCATACATGTAAATGTTGACATCTCTCACTGACCGCCGTTAATATTTTTTCATGTTATGTTAGTTTCCAACTGGCGACTGGATCCGGTCGAAACTGAAACTTGACACTGTTTGCGTTATTTGGTGTCATTTCTCCTGCTGCCTATAGGGGTGCTAGTCCATCTAACACTGTATTACAGACAAACATTGTGTCAGAGACATGTTGGTTTGGTTTAGGTTTAATAAAAGACAGAAGTTCATATTTAACCAGGTTTAGTTAATGCTATCAGTGTCCAAAAAGCCTCTTATTTGGTCGTTCAGGTCTGAAACTGGATGATTTGAGGTTGAACTGTTCAGCTTTACGGGTCATGATAAGTACGACGCTAAAACCAGGTCCTGAAGTGGACTCTGATCTAATAGGTTCCTCCTGAATCTGGTTCCTGCAGGTTTAAGATCCGTCGGATGAAGGCCAACGCCCGGGAGAGGAATCGGATGCACGGGCTAAACGACGCCCTGGAGAGTCTGCGAAAAGTCGTCCCCTGTTATTCCAAAACCCAGAAACTGTCCAAGATCGAAACCCTGAGGCTTGCCAAGAACTACATCTGGGCCCTGAGCGAGATCCTTCGGTCCGGAAAAGCCCCGGACCTGATGAGCTTCGTCCAGGCGCTCTGCAAAGGTCAGCGAATATCGATTTTAGGTGTATGTTGACTCCAGTGTTCATCTGTTCTCCTGCTGTTCTCTTGTATATTCATGGGTTTGGTTGTTTTAGTTCCACATCAGCCGACACATCCCATACACTGACACCTACTGGACAGTCATGGAAGTGCATTTTTTAAAACTCATAACCAAGATGGCCGACAGGAAGTCAGAAATGCTGAACATCCCAGGAATATCAGGACACCCCTGAAGGGAGAAAGAATATGGACACATCAAGTAACATCTAAGGATTAATATCATTGGGCAAAATTACCCATATTTATTTTATACTGGAAGAAATTTGTAATTAATCCCATGTTTACAAAATTGAACGCCATGCATCACATCACGGGCTGTATTTACACTGTAATTCATACCATTGTTCTGGATAATCCTGATCTGCACTAACAGGTTTTGGTGGAAATCAATGGAGAATTGGTATTGGAGTGGAATTAACAGTATTTTATTTTATTTTACGCATTATTGCCATAAAGTGAGTAACAACTACTATTGGTGTGTTAAAATGTGAGAAAACATCAGATTAACAACATTAAAAATACAACACTTATTGAGTATTTGGTATTTTTGTTTATGGCTCAAGTTGATAAAACAAAAAAAAAAGTAAAAAACAAACTGTGTAAAAAACATTTTGACATTACTACAACACTGCACAAATTACGTGCTTAATTAAGGTAATTAGAAGGACCTCTATGACACTAGAGTGTTAACAAGAAAAAATAACCAAACTAAATAGTTGTCAGTTTCATCATGTCGTGTCCTGGATGCGTGTCATTGTCTGATGAAACATCCAGTTTTGACCTCGATGGAACTGAGCACGTGCAGAAGGGAGCATGTGATTGGAGAATGGAACAACACTGGGCACAGTTCAATGACTTCAGACTGATTCTTAATACAATATATCATAAATGCATGGGGTGAACAAATATGTTTTTCCACCACTGTATGTTAGAGTGGTGCAGGATTGGTGTAAGAACAGTATGACAGTAGTGAGGTGTGCATCAGGGATCGGCTCTGGGCCCCTTCTGGTTTATGGATGATATTGAGTGATTCTTAATACAATTTATCTCAAATGCATGGGGTGAATAAAAACATTTTTTTCACCAGTTAACGTCACCTCTGATGAACTCAGCATCGACCTGGTTTTGAACATTTGATCTGCGTTTAGACTGATTAGTTTAGATCGTGTATCAGTTACAGGTTAAACACAGAAACCAGGCGACGTTTTCCTTCAATAGATGCTTCGTAACAGGTTTAAACCCTAAAACCGTGTGGATTAGAGTTGAAGTTTCCAGAATAGAGTAGATGTTTGAGGATGATCAGAGACAATGTGGACGTCGAGAGGATTTTATAGAAACTGATCAACTGCATTAGAGGTGTCAAACATACGGCCCGTGGGCCAAAACTGGCTACAAAAGGGTCCAATCCAGCCCATGGGATGAATTTCAGAAAAGCACAAATTACACTGAAAACATCAACAGTCAAGGATGTTAAAATCATTTTAGTTTAGGTTCCACATTCAGACCAATATGATCTAAAGTAAAATACTATTATAATAATAACAACCTATAGATAATGACAACTGCTAATTTTTCTGTCTTCTAGTGTTAAAAAGGACAATTACATGAAAATGTGTACGTTTACAAACTATCCTTTCACAAAAAATGTGAATAATCTGAACAAATATGAACAACCAGGAATGTCTTGATATAAATGAGTGTAACTGTACCAACATTCTGCCTGTTACTAAATGTTTGGTGTATTTGTAGATCCACTGTGACTCACTGTGTCTTTCCTCGGTTTGAGTCGATCTGAGACGTTCGTCCTCTTTTGTCTCCTCTCTGATCTCCACTGGTATTGATTCCGTTTATTGATCGGTGTATTGACGGTGTGCCCGTGTCTCCGCCCCCAGGTCTGTCCCAGCCCACCACCAACCTGGTGGCCGGTTGTCTGCAGCTCAACCCTCGGACCTTCCTCCCGGAGCAGACCCCCGACCTGCCCGCCCACC
>JAPQRP010000016.1:1240996-1252259 GCA_037367295.1 Apogon hyalosoma | reverse complement strand
TGCATGTTTTAGATGTATCCCTCTTCCAACACATCTGATTCAAATGATCAGCCTATCATCAAGCTCTGCAGAAGCCTTATAACGACCGTCAGGTGTGCTGGAAGAGGGAAACATCTAAAACATGCAGGATAGTGGCTCTAAAGGACCAGGGTTGCAGACCTCTGTTCTAGATCTTCGACAATCAGATTCTACACGTTCTAGAGCCTTGACAGTCAGATTCTACACGTTCTAGAGCCTCGACAGTCAGATTCTAGATGTGGCTGATCTGTTAAAGGTCTGAGTTTCTAAACTAAAGCGTCTTCTTGAAGGCGCAGGTTTGATCTCAGTGACACACTGACTTTAATCCTGCACATGTACACAAAAACACACACACAGAGTGACACACACACACACACACACACACATACACACACGCACACACTGAGACACAACGGGCCATATGGTGAGGAAATCAGATTCTGTCCAGAGAGACAGACCGATGAGAGACAGACAGGTGGACAGAGCGCAGTTCAGTAGGTTACAGCAGGTATGACGACAGATGGTGGTGTGTGTGTGTGTGTGTGTGTGTGTGTGTGTGTGTGTGTGTGTGTGTGTGTGTGAGTTCAGTGTGTTAATGTGTGTCTAAGTGTGTCTGTATGTTGTGTGTGTTTTTTGTGTCTTTTGTGTGAATGGTGTTATGGTCTGATGTGTTACCTGTTTCTCTTTATGCGTAATGTTTCTGTCATTTATGCTGCATTCACAGACCGTGGGAAAATAAATAAGAACTATAATAATAATATTGATAATAATTATATAAAGGAAAAATGTCACATGATGTAGATTTTTGGAAACAAGTGAAAGTTGAAGAAAAAAGCAAACGAAATTATTTGTAAAAATACTAGACAAAAAAATGTAAAAGAAAACGACTACTACTGCTAATACAACTATTACTAATAATAATTATTATTATCATAATAATAATAATACAGAACTGACAAAAAATGTAACAATGCAACAAAAACTATGTTAAAAAATGTAACAAAAATACATGTTCAAACTTTAGATAAAACCAAAAAGTTGCAGTAAAAAAAAATAAAAAATCAAAGCTATGTATAAAACAAGACAAAAGCATGTCAATTTTTTTATATAAAGTAAACAGGATGAAAATTAAATAAAAACCGAAGTGTTTTGTTGGAACCAAATGATTGTTTGTGGTTTTCTATTTGATTATTTTACCATATCTGTTAAAGGGTGAAGCAGAAGAACACATTAAATCCATCTGATTACTGATGACAGGAGTTTGATTTTGTGGCGTCTCAGAGGAAACGTGGACGTTCTTTTATGTTTGTTCTAAATCTGGACTAAAACGTCCAGTGGACCAGTGTTTGAATCCACAGACACACTCTGACCTCCTTCTGTCCATCACATCTGACTCACATAAATATTCATGATACTTTGGGTTTTTTTAACCACTTGACCTTTTTTTCAGTTTGAGTTTTCTGATGGATGATAAAATCTACACAATATGTCCAAAAGTATGTGGACACATTGAGTTCAGGTGTTTCTTTTCTAACAGGGGTCTGGGATACAAAACAATAATGACACATGTCATAATATAGTTTTATATTGGGATAAATATCATTGCATTGGTTAGTTTGGTTTAAATTATTATCTTTGTTTCCAAAATGACATCACAGATGGTTTTGACTGAATTTCTCTCAACATTGATTTTTTTTTTTTTTTGTCCATGACTATGAATTAAAATGTTCTTCCTCTAAATTTCTAAAATATTTTTCCTGCTCTGACTAAATAATAATTTTCTACCACAAGTAACCATTTACTTTCTTCACATCTCACCAAGGAAGAAAAATCTACCATTAAACTTTAATGAAATATTGATATTTTTATCTCAAATCCTCATGAACAGGACATCTTACAGCTGTAGACATGATGTGTCCAAATATTTATGTCCATATAGTTTATAAACATTAATATTTTCATTGATTTGTTAATATTTATATCATTTTCATAATTATTTTGTTGATTATGTTATTCATTTTATTCAATTTGTTTGATATTTTGTTCATTTTTGTTAATTTGTTGATTTTTTTGGTCTTTTTTACTCATTGACTCTAAACACCCAGGATCCTTGACCTGGTCAACTCAGATCCATCCTCTACAACTAGAAATGTTGAGAGAAATTAAGTCGAAACCATCTCTGATGTCATTTTTGAAGCAAAAATGACAATTTACCCCAAACTAACCAATGCAATGATATTTATCCAAATATAAAACTACATTCTGACATTAGTCATGATTGTTTTGTATCCCAGACCCCTGTTAGAAAAGAAACACCTGAACTCAATGTGTCCACAGACTTTTGTCCATATCCTGTAGATTTCCATCGTCTGTTTTTTGCTGATGGATAGTAAAACCTTTTTCCGTCTTCGTTTTCAGGTCACCTGCAGCAGGTCGACATGTGCAGCTTCTCGTCTCTTGGCCAGTTGATCCGCTTCGGCTTCTCTGCCATGTTCGGTTTCGGTGGGCGGAGCCTGGCGCGGGCTGAGAAGAAGAGATGGATGTCATCGTCACGGCGACGGGAATATGCGTTGGTGAAGACGCTGGCCAGGCTCAGGTATCACAGATACAGGCCTGGAGGGTCTGATAGATGTGGTTTTAAAGGGATTCCATGGGTTCATTTAGTTTGATCCTCTATCTGATATGTAGGGTTGTTTGTTTCCTTATGTCAGAGACATTATTCCCTCTATTTATTTATCTTAAATTAAGTTTGGACTGAGTTGAACCTGGACATTAGTTTAATTTTACTTTATATTCCATTATTCTTGTTCTTTCATAAATATAGTAAACATTTTAGGATCAGAACTTGAACCCGCCTCAGTGTCGTTGGTGCTGATTTATCTGTTTCAGACCTGAAGACTGTCAGCTCTCTTATCTACCAGCGAAGAAGTCAAACAAGAATCCATTTGAAAACAGGTGAGAATCTGGATCATCCATCGGGCTGTTCGTCCATAGATATAATCCCTCTAATATGGCAGGTCTGTTTGTTTCCTGTAAATGCTGAACTCCATCAGCTGTTCCAGAAACTCTGACTCATCTCAGGTTTATCAGGTTGGTGTTTCTGAACCAGGATTACGGCGTTAGCGAGGTGACTTATAGTTCACCCTGGGGTTTTCAGCATCATAGAGATAGTTTATGTCTTAACAAGGACTTAGAGATGTAAAGAACAGAACAGAATGACTGTGTGGTTGTAAATAAAAACACAAAACAATAAACCTATTCACAAACTAAACAGAAAACATGGTGATTAGTGGTTTTACTGTGGCTGTTTTCTGTCTAAAAACAGAGCTAAGCTAATAGAGCTAAGCTAACAGCTATAATGTAAACTATCAGCTGATGCTGCACAGTGTTATTTTATCCACTGTAAAAATAAGCATCTATGAGGTTTAGTTTTTGAATAAAATGTGATGGTACCATAATACAGATGTGTGGAAAAGATGGCTCCTATCCTTTATTCAGTGAGTGAATTTGGTGGTTTTGGTTCCAGACTTCCCTCTGCTGGTCAGAGTTTGGAATAGTTTCTAAAAATCAGTTTGGTCTTCTCTTCCTTAGGGAAGAGGACAACGACACAGACTCAGATGATGCAGGTTTGTCTCTAAAACTAGTGAAAATATGTCAGTTTTATCATCAGTTCCCTCAGTCTTTACTCACTATTGTGATTGGTCATCACAGAGGGGGAGGAGTCCTGGACGACCAATCAGGGCCTGTACCTGAGCATCAGCGTCATGTCCATCCCATGTCTGAGTCCACACACTCCCCACGGTCTGGCTCCCAACACCAGGTATGTGAAATCGAGACCAACAGAAGGCTTTGAATGCACCACGCCGCTGCTCATGTCCTCATTGGCTCCTTCACTTCCTGCTTGTGACAGACTGGCCAATGGCAGCGCAGCACTGACTGCGGTCAGGAACACGTCAAGGACAGAGTTTATCAAACACCTGAAAAGATACAGCGGCTCCAGTGGACAGGTGAGTGTTTATCAGCCAATCAGAGGCTGTGGCACAGCTGACATATGCTGTTACCGGGCAGAATAAAAGAATAAAAACAAAAATACTGACGCAAGAAGAGAAACAATCAAAGGGGAAAATAGGAGACTGACAAGAAGAAACAAGTAAAAAACAGAAAATAATGTAAATTAGAGCAACTTTAGGTAAAACAAACATCCAGTGGAAGGAACAAGTAAATCTGTGAGAAAAAAAGTTAATATATGAGAAAAAAGAACTTGAATGTTCACTGAGATTATAAAAATAAGAATATTTGAAATTTAGGTTGTAGAGTTTAGGCAGATTTAGTTTCATCTACATGAATCAACTAACAAAGCTCATCAAGTACAAAAACAGACAAAATGAAGAAAACAAAAACTGAAAATAATAAGCAGCAAATTTGTGACTTTTGTGAGTTTTGATGCCAACAAACTGTGTTTGTGATGCATTCAGGGTCCAGTGCTCAGAAATCTGTGATCTTTGTTGCATTTGGGATTGTATAATCTGACGGTGTATGATTGTGGTGCATTCAGTGTCCGCTGTCCTGTAGTCTGTGGTGCGTTCGGGGGCGACTGCCCTGTTGATTGTAACCTATATGGACCATAGTATTGAGACGAATCATGTCTACAGCTGTAAGATGTCCTGTACATGATGATTTGAGATAAAAACATCAATATTTCCTTAAAGTTTAATGTTAGATTTTTCTTCCTGTATGAGATGTGAAGAAAGTAGATGATTAGTTGTGGTAGAAAATTATTATTTACAGTCAGCACGAAAAATACTTGAGAAATTTAGAGGTGGGACATTTAAAATCAGAGTCATGGATAAAAAAGAAAAACAAAATCAATGTTGAGGGAAATTCAGTCAAAACCATCTCTGAGGCATTTTGGAAACAAAGATAAGAATTTAACCCAAACTAACCAATGCAATGATATTTATCCAATATAAAACTCTTATTATATCATTAGTCATTATTGTTTTGTATCCCAGACCCCTGTTAGAAAAGAAACACCTGAACTCAACGTGTCCACATACTTTAGTCCATATAGTGGATGTTTGGTGTTCTGAACACTCGTCTGTCAGATAAACAGTGAACGTCACCTGCTCAGGTAAAGGCAGGTGTGTTGTGTCACCGATGTCTCACTCTTGACCTTTTCCAGCCTCCAGATAAAAAAAACTGTCCTAATCATCGCGTGGATTAACTCGGTACAGCTTGGCCTGGGTCGGTAGCCCCGCACACTAACCCACTTACTAAATATACACAGAGTGAGGCGTTCACTGTCCCGCGGGTAAACAGGCTGTTTACTTACTGACCTACATCCTCAAAGCAGGAGTCGACGCTCACCTGAGGGGACTCAGTCAGACATCCTTTAAAAAGATAAGAACAAGCTTTAGTCTGTTTGTTCAGGATTAAAGACCAAACAGCAGCCTGTCAGTCTCCGTCTGTCTGTCTGTCTGTCTGTGTTACGGTCTCTGCTGCCCCCTTCAGGACACCCAGAGTATTACAACAGTGGCCATTATGTTGTTTTCAGTCTTTTTTTTTCCCTCATAATTATCTTCATTAATGTTTTTTTTCATACAGCATCTATCTATCCATCTATACCATATGCCTAAAAGTATGTGGACGCGTTGAATTCAGGTGTTTCTTTTCTAACGGGTCTGGGATACAAACAATAATGACTAATGTCAGAATATAATTTTTATTAGAATAAATATCATTGCATTGGTTAGTTTGGTTTAAATTGTTATCTTTGCTTCTAAAATGCCTCAGAGATGGTTTTGACTTAATTTCTCTCAACACTTATTTTTTTTTAATCTATGACCATGATTTTAAATGTTCCACCTCTAAATTTTTTAAATATATTATTTCATATTTCTTTATCTCAAATCCTCATGAACAGAACATCTTACAGCTGTAGACATGACATGTCCCAATATTTGTGTCCATATAGTTTATAAACATCAATATTTACTGAAAGTTTAATCAGATTTTTCTTCCTCAGTGAGATGTGATGAAAGTAGATGGTTAGTTGTGGTAGGAAAGTATTATTTACAGTCAGAGCATGAAAAATATTTTAGAAATTTAGAGGAAGAACATTTAAAATCATAGTTATGGATAAAAACTGCTGAGAGAAATTAAAGAAAAACCATCTCTGAGGCATTTTGGAAGCAAAGATAATTTAAACCAAACTAATCAATGCAATGATATTTATCCCAATATAAAACTATATTCTGACATTTGTTATTGTTTTGTATCCCAGAGCCCTGTTAGAAAAGAAACACCTGAATTCAACGTGTCCACATACTTTTGTCCATATAGTGTAGATTGTTTTCATTGTTATTACATCAGGGGATTTAGGTTGAAAATAAAAATAACAGATAATCACCCTCATATAAATCACAACTTACAGATATTAATGTTAAAATGACAGAACTAAACCTAAAATCACATTAGAAAAGTAAATACAGGTACAGTACAAATACCCTTAAACAGTATTTACAGGATCACTCCATACCTGTTCTCATGTGACCTTTGACCTCTGCAGTTCAGCTTCTCCTTTGTGGAGACGCACACTGTGTCATCGGTGAGGATCCGCCCCCGCTCTGTGATTGGCTGGTCCGGGGAGGAGAGTGAGGATGAGGAGGAAGAAGAAGGAGGAGGAGGCGGCGACGCCAAAGAGACGCCGATCATCCAATCAGAGGGAGCCGCCTTCCCCTGGAACATCGACGGAGAACTAGTGGAGATCGCAAACGAAGTGCTCATCAGGTACGGAAACAGAAAAAGAATGAAAAGCCTAATCTAAAGAGGATTACAACTGAAAAAGTACAGGAAAAAAAACAGCTGCAAGGGCCAACGCGTGGCTTTCAATCAAATAAACTGTGTTTGTGATGCATTCAGGGTCCATTTTTCTAGAGTCTATATCCATGGTGTATTTACTGTCCTAGAATCTGACTGTGTGTGTTTGTGGTGCATTCAGGGTCCACTGTCCTATAGCCTGATTGTGTTTCTGGTGCATTCAGGGCTCATTGGCTTAAAGTCGTACTGTGTGTCTGGTGCTTTCAGAGTCCACTGTTCTATAGTCTGTGTTTATGGTGCATTTAGGGTCAACTATTGAGGTATATGCATGTCTGTAGTGTGTTCAGGGCCCACTGTCCTATAGTCTGTGATGCATTCAGGGTCCACTATTCAATAGTCAATGTTTGTGGTGCATTCAGGGTCCACTGCCTTATCGTCTGTGTCTGTGGTGTGTTCAGGGTCCACTGTCCTATAGTCTGTGGTGCATTCAGAGTCCACTGTTCTATAGTCTGTGTTTGTGGTGCATTTAGGGTCAACTATTGAGGTCTATGCACGTCTGTGGTGTGTTTAGGGTCCGCTGTCTTGTAGTCTGTGATGCATTCAGGGTCCACTATTCAATAGTCAATGTTTGTGGTGCATTCAGGGTCTACTGTTTTATAGTCTGTGTCTGTGGTGTGTTCAGGCTCCACTGTGCTATAGTCAGTGTGTGTGATTGTGGTGCATTCAGGGTCCATTGTCCTATAGTCTGTGTGTTTGTGGTGTGTTCAGGGATCATTATGATTGACCCTGAAAGTCAACCATTGCACTCTGTGTGTGTCTGTGGTGTGTTCAGGGTCCACTGTCCTGTAGTCTGACTGTGTGATTGTGTTGTCTTACTGTGTCTCTATGGTGCGTTCAGGGTCCATCCGAGACTCATCACTCTGTATGGCGAGGACGTGGACGAGGCCGAGTCGAGCGTCTCCTGCAGCTGCATCTGAGTCCTGCAGAGGGCGCGTCTGTGTGGAGCAGCATCATCAGTGGCCTGCGGAGGGAAACGGTTTCCATGGCAACAACAAAGCGCTAAAGTGTAGCAGCAGAGCTCTGCAGCTTATTGATTCTATTAAAGCTGAACTCGTCAATATCTGGATCAGTTTATTGATCAGTGCAGCTTTAACGACCTTAAACTTCCTGTGCTTTATTTTAGAAAACGACAAAAAATGTAATGTTTACACTTTAATCCTCTGCTTTTATAAGGGAAATCAACTTTAAAACATTTTTATTCTATTTTATTTGTACTCCAGCTCCTTAGTAACTGTTTGTTACTTTAATAATTTACTGCTGATGATAAAAACCTTTCAAACCAAAGAGGAAAAACTGTCTAAAATGGCCCAAACTTTGACTTCAAATAAGAGTGAAAAACACCTGCTGGTTCATAAAGTGCAATGTTTTTCTATGACATAATGTTAAATGTACAACTGATCTCTTTGTAGATGCTCTTTTTTAATGTGAAAACTGAAATACTGATGTTGAAATAATGGGAAAATCCAGTTTAATTAAATAAGAAATCCTTTATTTTCAGACATTGATAAAAGCAGTGAGACTCCAGTGCATAAACAAAACCAACTGATTTATTAAAATATTAAAAAACACCCGTGTGTGACGTGCATTTGTACATTGCAAACAGAGGAAGGGGGACGTTTTAACACTTAAAACATTCCGTTAAGTACTTTTAACAACATCAACATTTTTTGAACGTTGATTTTTCAAGTAGTTGTCCATAGTTCGGTTCCTCTTTGTGATAAATCAGAACGTGTCCAGGTCAAAGGAGGATTTGGGAGCCGAGGAATCTGGATCACGTCAAACATCGTGTCACATTTGTTGAAATCTTCAGAAAAGAGCTGATGGAAAACGATCACAGCCAACACTGACACTTTTGTTGGACAGAATTAGCGTCCAAAGTCCAAATATGTTGGACCAGTCGGGTTTGCAGCGGCAAAGTGTGGCTTCAAACCAAAAAACTGTTTGTGATGCATTCAGGGTCCATTTTTCTATGGTCTGTATGCATGGTGCATTCAGGGTTCTCTGTCCTTTAGTCTAATGGTGTCTTTGTAATGCCTTCAGGTCTACTGCCTGTAGTCAGATTATGTGTGTCTGTGGTGCATTCAGGGTCCACTGTCCTATAGTCTGCATGTTTGTGGTGCGTTCAGGGTCAAATGTCTTATTGTCTGTGTTTGTGGTGCATTCATAGATCACAGTTCTATAGGCTGTGTCTGTGGTGCATTCAAGTCCATTGTCCTGTAGTCTATATGTGTCTGTGGTGCATTCAGGTCCATTGTCCTATAGTCTGTCTGTCTGTGGTGCGTTCATGGTCTAATGCCCTACGGTCTGTGTATTTGTGATGTGTCCAGGGCTCATTATCTTATAGTGTGTGTTTGTGGTGCCTTCATGGACCAATGTTCTATCGGCTGTGTTTGTGGTGCGTTCAGGGTCCATGTTCCTGTAGTCTTACTGTGTGTCTATGGTACATTCAGGGTCCATCCAAATGAAAATTTAGGAACTGAGGAACCTGGATCACGTCTAATATTACGTCACATTTGTTCTGAACGACAAACGCGACGAAGGAAACAGGAAAGTGTGTGAAGTCCAGGCTCTGGAGCAGCTCAGACACTTTTCCACTAGAGTACGAGTAAAAGTTTTTGTTGTTTTTTTTTGTGTTTGGACGCCGCTGGAGGATCTCAAAGCCTGGCAGATATAAAGTCCACTACTGTTGCTGGGAAACTGAAGCCGTTTCCATGGATACATTGACACGATCTGTTCTGTCCTTTTCCGATCTGGAGACACTTCTGACACCATCGGCTACGGTTCAGGAAAAACGGTCGAACTTTTCGGACTGTTTTGTCCCGTTTTTTAAACGAATCACACACATCTTGGGCGGTTACGACGACGCAAAAATAAATAACGTTAAATAATTGTAAAATAACATCAAGAGAGAAGCTGTTTTGGTGAAGCATCATGGTATTAAAACGATTAAACCCTAGAAAAGAAAACCGTCACTGAGCCCGTTTCCATCCACACTAATAACCTGATCGGTATCTGATCAGTGGAGGTATCAGATTATTACTGATCATTAAATTAAGAATGGGATCCCTCGGGGGACCGTCTTAGGCTCCATCATTTCAGTATTTACATTAGGCTGATTATCGTGTTTCTTAAATGCATGTAAACATGTCTGATATTATCCGATTACTGACACGTTTTTATGGTCGTGTAAACGGGCTCAGTGTCACCAAACGTCATTTCAGTGTGTGGCTGCGGCGATGAGGACAGAAAACGGAAGGAGACGAGGTGGGAATATGTGTCCTGGTTCTTCTAATGTAGACCCTGAGAACAGACTGGTTCTGACAGTGACCCACCTCCACCTCCACTAGCACCAGGGTCCTGGAAAACCAGCTGTTGGACTTGATTTAATGCATCAGAATTTCCGTTTGGGCCAGTGTTCAAACACTTCAGAGCTCCTTCGTGTTCTTCTGAGGAATCGTCTCCGCCGCTGCGACCCGATGCGTCGTCTTGGTGAACACATGACCGGCGCGTCGAGCGTCGTCAGCGGGTGAACGAAAGCAGAAAACCAACATAAATCTGATTTATGTACAGAGGGCGATGGGAGGGAGGGGCTTCAGAGTCACGGCCCAATCAGAGCTGGGGTTTCCGTCCCCTGAGAGAAAAGGTCAATGCGTCGCGTCCCAGGAAGCCCCGACGGAGGCCTCTGATTGGTCCACACTCTGATTGGTCCCTTCAACCATCCCTTTCCACCGTCCAGATGCGTAGAGGGTCAAAGGTCAGAGTCACGAGGCGTTCACGTGCACGTCTGGACACGTGGACGTTGAGAACATGTGACACCTGCCGCTCCTGTTCACAGACTCATCATACGCTCCTTCAGTACAAGGTCAGGGGTCAAAGGTCACCGGGGTTAGGAGGTACTCTCCCTCTTGTTGGCTCTGGGAACGTAGTCCCAGCTGTCCCTGTTGAACTCCTCCTCCTTTTTCTGGAGATTCCTCTTGAAGAAACCAGCCTGAGAAGAACAACACAAGAGTCAGACACACAATCAAACCTTTCGGTCTCATTATTCTACCTTCTGGCGTCCAGGTGAGCAGATTACGCACACTTGACATTTCATGATATTAACCCTTTCGCTGCCCTCGTCGCATTTTGGCGACAGAGTATGTTGTCTTGTAGATTTCGCTGTTATTCTTCATTCATTCATTCATTTTCTGAACCCGCTTTATCCTCACTAGGGTCATGGGGGTCGCTTGGAGCCTACATACGGGCGAAGGCGGGGTTCCCCCTGGACATGTCACCAGTTCATCACAGGACTGAACATATAGAGACAAACAATCACACTCACATTCACACCTATGGGCAATTTAGATGAACCAATTAACCTATCAGT
>JAPQRP010000016.1:1217596-1240896 GCA_037367295.1 Apogon hyalosoma | reverse complement strand
TCAGGTTCATATTTATATTTAGACGTTTCAGGTTCATATTTATATTTAGACATTCAGGTTCATATTTATATTTAGACATTCAGGTTCATATTTATATTTAGACGTTTCAGGTTCATATTTATATTTAGACGTTTCAGGTTCATATTTATATTTAGACATTCAGGTTCATATTTATATTTAGATGTTTCAGGTTCATATTTATATTTAGACGTTTCAGGTTGTTCATATTTGTTCAAGTTATTCACATTTTTTGCGAAAGGATAGTTTATAGATGTACAGTAAATGTTTTCATGTAATTTTTTTTTTTACACTAAAACACAGAGAAAACTTCAGAGCTGTCATTACTTATAGGTGATTATGATAGTATTCTACTTTAGATCAGATCGGACCCTTTGGCGGCCGTTTTTGGTCCATGGGCCGTATGTTTGACACCCCTGGACTAAACGTTCTGCACTTTGGTTTTGATTCAGCAAAGAAAAATCCCCTCTGAGTCTCTGTCTCTGGGATTATTAAGAAACGTTATCAGTCATGAAAAAGTCAGGTTGTTTTTCAGTTTTAACCACGAGCACAAGAAAAAATACCCATTAGAGAAACATCTGTATTTAACCTAATGTACATAACCACTGAGTTACATGGTCGTCATGGTTACCGGTGCTTGCAGGAGAACCGCCGGGTTCAGTCTGATGTCCAGTTGGATGGTGGCGACTCGTCCCGCCTCCAGGTTACCAAGGCGACACACCAACCGCTCACACAGGAGGTCACTGTGTCCACAGAACTTAAACACAGATGGTAACGCGTTAAAACGTCCAGAAAATGTAACATTTATAGCTTTTAATGTGTTTTCGACAACTTTTCATTTGTGCTGTGTTTTTACTGTAGTTTAACGACGTTTCCGGTGTGTTTTTACGGTAGTTTTATGACAGGTCCAGTGCATTAGTACTAGGGGTCGACTGATATGGGTCGATAAGGCCGATTTGGTCAGCCAACGGCCGATATCTACAGTCGATTTTTGAGGCCAATATTTAAGGCCGAATTTTTTTTTAAACATATTGACCATAAAAAATACAATTGAAGCACTCCGATAATTAAGATTTTTATGCATCAATATAAATGAAATTTTTAATACACATAGTACTTTTTTAACATTTATTGAACTTCAGCTGCTGCCCACACAGGTGCCTGATCAAATATCTTATCACATTTTTACTACTGATCAAATATAAGCTTTCAAAAAAAGTTAAAGCCGATGTCAATTATCAGCCCGATACATGGGTCTACCTATAATTTCTACAGTAGGTTAATGACGTTTCCGCTGTGCTTTTACCGTAGTTTAATGATATTTCTGGTGTGTATTTTTTACAGTAGTTCAGTGACGTTTCTGGTGTGATTTTACGGTACTTTAACAACGTTTCCAGTGTGTTTTTCTGGTATTTCAATGACGTATCTGTTGTGTTGTTACCATGGTGCGTGTGGTCGTGTAGGAGAAGAAGAAGACCAGCTGTTTGATAAACGATGCCTGAGGGACGTCACAGTCCTCGATGACGGGAATCGATTTGTCACTGATGGAACAAACCCCCTGAGACGACTGTAGAGACAGAAAACATCAGGTTAAACCCGACCCCGCCCACTGGCCCCGCCCACTGGCCCGCCTCTAAACCCCGGTTCATTTGTTTACCTGCCAGTCGACCACCTGCAGCAGACGGTGGCGGTGAGGAGCCAGGGCCTTAGGCAGAGTGATTTCCACCACGGTGTCGACCGACCTGCTCTGACCTGAGTTTAACACCTGAACACAGAGGGGGCGGGGTTAGAGTAGATGGGTTTTACGCAGCGTTTCCATGGCTACAGCTTCAGCACCGACGGGAGGAAGTGGTTTTGAGGTGTGAATGCTATCTGACTTTAATCTGAACAAACAGTGGTTAAACTACACACCTGTGACCACACACGTAAACATCGATACTAGAACTTCAAACAGGAAGAACAACGTCGAACTGATGATCAATAAATAAAATCATCTGAAACATGATCAGGTAAAGCTGTGTGATAAACCGGTTTGTCTTTTAGTTTAGATTCATTACTCATTATATTTAGAAAATGACAAGGTTTGACAGTTTTTTTCATATTCACTCTGTGTCGAGGATCAACTGAAAAAAAACTGTCCAGAGGTCAAAGGTCACAATCGTTATTCCTCATGGGTCCAAGTCTGGCCTTTCACCAATGGCAGCAGTTGATGGTTATCTGATGCATTATGGGAAAGGTGGTTTTTTTGTACATTTGTTTTAATTTCTCTTTCAAAAGTAATGTGTTGAAACCAGAACCCATGAAATACAAAGAAGGCAAAAAAAAAAAAAAAAAAAAAGTTTATCTATAAAGTCAACTCCAAACTTTTCTCTGTTTTAGAGTGAAAAGAATAAAATTACATTATGAAAATGTTTACATCTACAAACTATCCTTTAAAAATGTGAATAACAACCTGAAATTTTTTCAGAAAAATAAGTGTAATTGTAACAATATTCTGCCTCAGTTCATTGTTTCCACATGTACATTACAACGTACAGATCACAGTGGATCTACAAACACACAAAACATTTAATAACAGGCTGAATATTTGGTAAAATTACACGGATTTATATTGAGACATTTCAGGTTGTTCATATTTGTTCACATTATTCACATTTTTTGTGAAAAGATAGCTCGCAAATGTAAATATTTTCATGTAATTTAACTTTTTTACACTAAAACAGAACATTTTGAGTTGTTATTATTATCAGTTATTATGATAGAATTTCACTTTAGATCATATTGGTCTGAATGTGGAACCTGAACTAAAATGAGTTGAGTAAAATATTAAGTTACATACAATGACGACTCTAAACTTTTCTTTTTTTTTTCCTTTCTAAGACGTTTCTAGTATGTTTTTACGGTACTTAAATGATATTTCCCGTGTGTATAAAACATAACGAGAGAAAAACAAAAAAACGTAACAAGTTTCAAACAACATAAACGAGACGCAGAAGAAAGAAATGTTAAAAAAAATGCAACAAGAGAAACAGATAAACAACATTAACACAACAACATCCAACAAACCTAGAATTACACAATCCGACTCATGCGTGATCTGATGGATTTCATTAACTCAGAACAGCACGAAAGGATTACGGTGCAACGATATGACATGAAACTTCCTGTTACGCAAACATCCTTTTCATTTCCTGAGTTCAGTTTGAGCAACAGTTCAGTTACTTTCTGAATCAGACCACAACATCCACAAATCACTGATGACGATAAACGTGTGGTTTTTTGTTTTATTGTAAACGAGCTCAAAGCGCCTTTACCTTGTAGGTGTAGTTAAACCTCTCGTTAAAACAGGCGACTGGAGTCAAGTCTTCATCTCCGAACACGAAGGAGGTCGGACTCACGAAACTGTGGAGACACAAAAGCAGATCAGACACAAAAGCAGATCAGACACAACACCATGAGGAAACCTGCAGGAGGTCGAAGGTCAAAGGTTACAGTGTGCGTGTATCCAGACTGACCCATGGATGTTGAGGTCGACTTCATACTTCAGAGGAAGCAGCAGAGTGAGGCCGTTGTCATGGAGATACTCCTCATTCTCATAGTTATCGCTGCAGAGGAAACAGTCATTATACACTGAATTATATCAAATTGATATCAAATCTGACCTCAGAGGGTAGTGGAGTTAATAGAGAATACGTGTGATCCCACTTGCCACTTCTCATTCTGCGGTTACGTTAATTACAATTTTATCTTATGGGCTTTGAACGCAGCACCCCTGCGGTCTAGGGTCGTGCATGCCAGGTGGATGGCAACAGCTGTGCCACACGGTCTGCCTGGTCGGTGCACACGTCCTGTCATTATTTTATGTAGTTTATCTTAATTTCATATATAAGTGGTTGTGTTAGTTAACTTTGAGGGTTTTTTTTTCATATTTCACCTGCAGTATGAGAACGTTCAGACACTGAGACTGTGAATTTCCACCAGAATAAACCGGCCAGTGACACAGAAATTTGGTTGTCGTATCTTACACAACGCATGAACACAACCACAACAAGAGCAGTGAAGCATATATGTTTAATAGATAATATAATATAAGTATATAAGTGTATAAGTATATATGAGTACTATAATAGTACTTAAGGGAAGGGAAGCTTAGGTAAATTAAGCTAACATAACCTAAGCAAAGGTAATCTAGGGTAAGGAAAGGTAAGCTAAACTACAGTAAGCTAAAATAAACTAAGCTAAGACAGGACTTTATTGATCCACTGTGAGGAAACTGCAGTGTTTACAGCAACAAAACTACAGGAAACAAAGTACAGAAGACAAACAGACCATTTAAGAATAAAAACAGGAAAACATGAAAGCTATTTAAATGTACGTACATATACATAATTCCAGGATCATTGCACAGGTGCTTTTACCTGCTGGTGTTGATGTGGATGGAGATGTCTCCTGCCGTACTGTTCTGACTCACGTCCAACAGGAAACTGACGTTGAGCTGCAGGAAAAAGGACATGACTCACGTACTGGCAGAGAAACAGGAGTTTGGGAACTGACACCAAAGTAACTCTGGGTCCGTGTGGGTGAACGTCTGCATCAGAGGATCCGCAAGTGGATCGAACTGTTCGTCATCGGTAGTTATGATGTCATCCGGCTGACAGACCATGTGATTGGCCGGCGGGTGGTCATGTGACTTTACCTGGGTGTGAGCAGGCAGCAGGAGGCCGGAGACGCCGCAGTCCACGCCCACCGTACTGTTGACTTCCTGTATGAGGTCACAGCTCACCGCCGCGTCCTCCTGAACACAAACACACACCTGTTAAACGTCGGCCAATCGGCTTCCTCGAGGCGTCCAATCAGGAACCAGGAAACTCACCGTCTGCAGCACGCGGACGTAATGGATGCGGTCGGGGAAACGCAGCGTGAGGCGGGGCAGGAAGGCGTCATCTCCAGCGTTGGTCACCGTGGCGTTCAACATGATGGTTCGTGTGGAGCCGAGGGCGAAGTATGGACGCCGCCTGAGGACAGAGATGCGGACGGTTAAAGACCACCGGGCACCGATCGGTTATTGGTCAGGTGATCGATGGAGTCTTACTGCGGCAGAACGAGCTGAGCTGAAAGCTGCATGTCGGTCGAACAGTTGAGCAGAAAACAGGACCGAGCGAAACGAGTCTGAAACAGAAAAACAGAAACCTGATGAGACCAAGAAAAACAGGAGGATTATGGGTAAAAGAACCAAGAACAGACACTGTTTTGTCATCAGTTTGGTATTTTACAA
Source organism: Apogon hyalosoma (assembly GCA_037367295.1). Lineage (NCBI taxonomy): Eukaryota > Metazoa > Chordata > Actinopteri > Kurtiformes > Apogonidae > Apogon > Apogon hyalosoma. Next base: position 1,235,603 of record JAPQRP010000016.1, on the reverse strand, counting down.
AATATTTTACTCCTTTTTGTCCATTTTCTTCATTATTTGGTACATTTTTGCTTATTATTGTTGATTATTTGATACATTTTTAGATTTTTTGTTTTATTTTTTGATTATTTGCTTCATTTTGTTCATTTTTTTGATTATTTTGCTCATTTTTTATCAACTAGATTATTAACTTATCAGTATTTCTAGATAATTTTGCATTTTTTTTATTTTCTTGATTATTTGGTTCATTTGTCAACTTTCTTGATCATCATTTTATAAAAGAACTTCTAGATTATTTTATTCATTTGTGTCCATTTTCTTGATTGTTTAATTCATTTTTGTTTGTTTTTATTGATTATTTGGTTCATTTTTTTATTACTTTGCTCATTTTTGTCAACTGTCTTGATTATTTTATTAATTTCTACAGAATTTCTACATTATTTTGCAAATTCTTTTACCTATTATTTTGCTCATTTTGCTATTTTTTTTTCCATTTTCTTGATCATTTTTCTTTATTGTATCCATTATTCGGTTCATTTTTGTTCATTTTGTTGATTGTTTTGCTCATTTTTGTTCATTTTCATCTGTTCAGAAAAACCAGAGTCCTTAAAAAAAAAAAAAAGAACTTGTGCCTCTACTGGTTCATTTCTGATCAGTTTTTGTCAGTGTTTTGTCAGTCGAATTTTCAGATCCTCGTCACCTCCTTCAGCCTTTTTCTGACTCAGATCTTTTCAGAATCATGGGTGGAGTTTGACTCAGTTAGGGAGTAAAGTCAGTCTTTACATCCATCCTGTGACCTTTGACCTCTGACATTCCTCTGGTGTTAAAGCCTTAGAACTGACTGAAGCAGCTGTAAACACATCTGGATTCGCTGCAGGGTTGGGTTTTTTATCAGAACAGATGTTAGATCTGCTTTTTCCTTCCTCCAATGAATGTAAAGATCTGAAACGGACGCCTCCGACAGAAAACCACCAGATTATCTCCATCTGTTCAGGTCGTTTTTCTGTATTTGATTACAACAAATATTCACTAAAAACAGCTTCCTATTTGAGTTTGTTCTATAATTACAGGAGACGTTTGGTGATTTTCATGTATTTAACCTTCAGTCTGAGTTCATCGTCCGCGAATATGAAACATGATTTATCTTCTTGGTCCATGAGAAACAAAAAATACATCAAAACAGAAACAGACCCTATTTTTTTAAACAGGAAGAACATGAATAAAACTAGGAAGTTTATGAGAGAAAGGATGAAAAACCACTACTGTTTGTTCATAAGATTATTTTATGGATTATTTTGCTAATTTTTATCCATTTTCTTCATTATTTGGTTCATTTTTGTTAGTTTTCTTGATTTTTTCCCCTTTTGTTTTCTTCATTATTTGGTTCATTTTTGTTAATTTTCTTGATTTTCTTCATTATTTGGTTCATTTTTGTTCATTTTCTTGATTTTTTTTCTTTGTCTTCATTATTTGCTTCATTTTTGTTCATTTTATTGATTACTTTTCTTCATTTTCTTCATTATTTGGTTATTTTTTGTTCATTTTATTGATTTTTTTTCTTTATTCTATCCATTATTTGGTTAAGACAATGCCGGGCACAGCGCTTTTGCAATAACTCACGGCCTATCAGTTGGTGAACTACAAACCAACAGAAAATGGTTTTGAAGATGTCCGTTATGAGGTTAAAAGTGCAAATGATGTGACTTCAGGTTCTTGTCTTCTGAAATACATGTCTACCTGACGCACCTGTCTGCTGACGCTGTTCTGAAGCCCCACCCCCTGCTGCAGGATGGGTTTTAACGGAGGTAAAGACCTGGACGGGTTCCTGTGGGCGTGGGTTTCTCTGAGGCCGTAGGAAACCTCGAAGCGGATCGGTGTGAAAATGTCCCTCACGTCCTTCTGTACGTGAACACAACGTTAACTGTAAGAACATGATCCTCTAATATTCAACAGGTCGGATAAGTCGGAGTCCGTTACCCTCTGAAGGGCCAGGTGAGATGTACAGGTGAGCTGGCCCGGCCGCGCCCTTACACGCCCCTTTGTGCTGTTGGACGAGCCGTTTCCATGGAAATAGAAACGATGAGGGAAGGACGGCTTATGGAGTAGGTCAGAGGTCAAATTATACTGAAGATCTGAGGAGAAGAGAAGAGAACTCTGAGGAAAAACTGAAACTGGAGTTGAATATTTAATCTGACAGTAATAAAAACACACAAGTAACCTTCCGGCATCTGGGTGAGCAAATTATGCACGCTTTGCACTTCATCTTGTAAAAGTTATAATAAAAATATACTAAAATTGATAGAAACGGATACAAAATAAAAGCGTAAACAGAATAAAAACATCTAAAACACAACCAGATGAAGTAAATAAAAATCACCCACTTGTATTAAAAACCAGTGCAAATAAGTGTGGCTTTAACCTTCCATGTATCCAGGTGAGCAAATTATGCACATTTTGCACTTCTTGTTTAAAAAGTTCATATTATTTTTCACAATTTGTTTTAGGTCGGAATTCAAAAGTCATTTATTTTTGCATGATTTATTTTTTTTTTTTTGTTATTCTGACACATCCACTAAAATCAGCACATTGTAAACCCTTCTACCAAGTGAGTACAAAATGCACATCAACACATTTTAGCATTAAACAGTTGACCTAGCACAAAAAATAACAATGTGTATTAACCAGTGTTGGTGTTAATTATTGACATATGCCAGGATGAAAAAAACGAATACAAGTTTTATGTGGACTAATGAAAAAACAAAAAGTTTTTTGTGTTTTTTTGCATCAAAAAATATGGTTTGTTTGCGTAAAAAACATGGTATTTAAAGGGTTGAAAATAAGACAGTTATTGAGTATTTGGAATTTTGTTTATGGCTCAAGTTGATGAAATACAAAAAGACCCTTTTTGATATTGCTATGACACTGTGCAGGTTATGTGCTTTTGGTGATTAAAGGACGTCTGTGGGCGGGACAACAGAGGGTTAACAGTGACATTAATACTCAAAAATAATGTTTAAAATAAAAGGTTAATAGAGCCTTACGGTGATATTTTAAGATGTGAACAGGAAATTATAATAACATATTGTGGGTTTTCTGACTAAAGCTGCGTGAAAACATCTGGTATTACTGTGGGAAATGAGAAGAGTTAAATAGAACATCTGAAAAAATGTTATGTGAAAATATTAAAGAACAACCCATTTTCATCACATAGAATCGTCTGAAATATTTGACTCAAGGTGTGAAGGATAAAGATGATTTTAAGACACAAGTAGAGCTATTTTTATCCATGAAATACAGATTTGTATGTGTTTATCAAGTTTTATTCTTACAATATAGGGTCTATATGTAGATTTCTACTTCCAAATATTAAAAAATGACCTCATGTTATTAGTTTTAACAAGAAACAGATGTAAAGTTCTGCCAAAGATGCCGATGTGTTGGATCGTACAGATATGTATGAATTTATTTCCATTGATGGGCTGGGGGATTTATGTGACCACCAGTGGGAGTAGTGAGTCACTTTGAGGATGAGAACCAGAAAGAAACAACTGTCAACGTCAAAGAAAAGTGGTGATTAAAATAGAAACTGTTCTTTTCTTTAATGTAAAGAATGGAGTTTGATGGTAAATGTCAGCGTTTCTTCTACTCGGGTGAGTTTGATTCTGACGCTTACGAAGGTCTAAAAGTATTATGGGATGTTCTTATCGTTGCTAAGTTGCCGTTTGTTGATCTACGGTTCAGACTAAACTGTGACAGTTCTGACCTTGTTTGTTGGATTCAAACAGATCTTTAATTCAGCGACTGACGACACGAACCAAACAGAAAACAGGTGATCTGTGGTTTTACTGTGGCTGTTTTCAGTCTAAAAACAGAGCTAAGCTAACAGAGCTATAATGTAAACTATCAGCTAATGCAGCACGTCAACATGATAAGACACGGTGTGAGGTTATATTTCCTTTACCTATGACTCCTCTGTACTGTCTGGAGCTGACGCTGAAGCACACAGTGACGTTGAAACACACCGATGGAGTCTTATGATCTCTGCAGAGCGCCACCTGCTGGTCGACCTGCTCCGGCAGAACCAGAGATGCCTCCACTCGGACCACAGGACGAGTCCTAAAACAGACAAATATTTAGCTGTTTGCCTCCCTGCATCAGAGCTCAGGCTATTTTTAGAGTCATATGAGCTCCAGTTTCCTTATGATTAAAAACAGATGATCTTGATTATTTACTGACATGTTTTCTCAGTTTAATCTGCAGATAGATATGCTCTTCGCTGCTTCCTCAGAGGCATCACTTCCTTAAAATGAGCCTCAGGAAGGAAACGGTTTTCCTGAATCACAGATTAAGGTCTTTTGTTTTGTTTTGCTGTTTTTTTACCTGAGAACGACGGCTGAGTCTGACAGGAACGCACCGATGGCCACGTCTTAAGAATAAAAACACAGAGTTAAACCTGATGTGACGCAGAAGGAAGATAAGAAATGTGTCGATTACGTCAAGAAACAGTCCTGGTTACCCTGGTAACCGTTGCCGTCGACATCCACCCCTGAACTCAGTGACTGGCCGAACATCCTGAGGTCACGACCCAACATGGATCCTGTAATCCGCTAGAAAACAACGACACAAAACCACAACTTAGTCAAGCTAAATCTGCACAGCTCAGATGTGTTTTTATGTACTTTTGCATTAAAAATGTCTATAAATAAAATAAGTCCTAATAATAATGATGATGCAGAATATTTAGTTGTTACTCCTTACAGTGAGTGATAACTAGTATTAGAATATGTTAAAATGTGAGAAAACATCAGATTAGCAGCATTGAAAATTTATTTCACAGTTTTCACCACTGTCTGTTATTAGTTTGTTAAATACACATTTCTGTGCTTCATGGTGTCCATCTGAGTGGACATTTATGGAACTCCATGAAAAATAGGTTCATAATAAAAATTCATATGTTTTTTTTTCTTTCATGTTTAAAGAGGAATAAAATCTGGACTAAGGTTCTCATAATTCATGCATGAAAGGGTTCAAGTATGAAGGTCAATGTACAGTAAGTGATTCCTGTTTGTGTTTTACTGTTCGATGTGATATTTGTACATTTATTTTGGTTGTTGTTGTTGTTGTTGCTGTAGTCGAGGTGTGACAGGATGCAGTGCAGTGTCTTTGAAGGCATATGTGAACTGAACGTGTATTTCTGTGTGTTTGTCAGATGATAAAACCATGACTGTGCAGGTTTCTGAGGCGCTGCTGGTTGTTACACACACATATGATGTTGGTGTTGGTTTGTACCTGTGAAGGAGTTGGCGAGATGCCGTCCTCTCGGCCGTTGTAGATGTAAACGGCTCCTCTCAGTTCGTCTTCCTGTGGGGCGCCGACCGCCACATCTACACAAACACAGTCTGCATTAATATAAAGACTCTGCTTTTATTTCCTTCATTCCACTTAGACACATTAGGTCCTGTTTGATTGACTCTGGCATTTTTATGTTACTTTAAAGGGCCTATATGTAGTATTTCTACTTTTAAATATTTTAAAAATGACCTAAATTCCCACCATTGTGTTTATAATAAAGAGCTGTGAATATTTGCCAAAGATGCCGATGTACTGGATTATACTGATATAAAGTGTATTTATTTCCCACGACAGGCCGGGGGATTTATGTGACCACTAGAGGGAGTAGGGAGTCACTCTGATGATGAGAACCATTAAGAAACAACTGTCAGAGTCAAAGAAAAGAAGTGATAAAAATAGAAACTGTTCTTTTCTTAAATGTAAAGAATGGAGTTTGACGGTAAATGTCAGAGTTTCTTCTACACTGGTGAGTTTGATTCTGAGGTTTATGAAAGTACAAAGTTATTATGGGATGTTCTTATCTTTGCTCAGTTGTTGTTTGTTGATCCATGGTTCAGACTAAACTGTGACAGTTCTGACCTTGTTTGTTGGATTCAGACAGTTCTTTAGTTCAGCTACTGACGACATAAACCGAACAGAAAACAGAGGTGATCTGTGGTTTTACTGTGGCTGTTTTCAGTCTAAAAACAGAGCTAAGCTAACAGAGCTATAATGTAAACTATCAGCTGATGCAGCACGCAAAGATTATAAGACACAGTGTTATTTTAGCCACTGTTAGAATAAACTATGAGTTATAGTTCTTGAATAAAATTTGATGAAACCATAATGCAGGTGTGTGGAAATTATTTTCCTCTGGTTTTACTACGGTCTCATTTAATCATCTTTAAGTCTGGTTTCACCATCAAATAGTTTGGTTGTACAATCTTTTAGACTTATTTAACCAAATTTTAGTCTGTTTACCAACATTTAGTTCCATTTTACTGTCTTTTATACAGATTTTACAAACTTTTGGTCTGTTAAACCATCTATAAGTTTAGTTTTATTATACTTTAGTTTAATCCTCCTTTACTTGGGTTTAGCATTTTTTTTTTTTTTTAGCTTGGTTGGATTATCTTTTAGTTAATTTTTTCCACCCTTTGAGTTTAATTTTACTGTCCATCTCTTGGGTTGGGTTTAATTATACTTTAGTGATTTGTAGTTTTGCAGTGGTTGTTTCCTGTCTAAAAACAGAGCTAAGCTAACAGAGCTATAATGTAAACTATCAGCTAATGCAGCATGTCAACATTATAAGACACAGTGTTGTTTTAGCCACTGTTAAAATAAGTGTGTATGAGTTTTAGTTTGAATAAAACTTGATGATACCACCACAGATGTGTGGAAACAGTGATCTTTATCCTTTATTCAGTGACTGATACAGTCAGTGGATACATAGGGTTGGTTTGTTGGTGGTTTTGGTTCTAAGTGTGTTCTAACCAGACTGACCCCTGATGGTCAGAGTCTGGAACATCAGTACTACACAGAAACACTTTAAGCTAATCACACTCATGTGGCGGCTAAACACAGGATGCAGTAACTTGAAAATAATATCAAAAACAGAAGTTATTTCAGTGTGACAGATGCACATGGGGAAGTGAGACGTGATATTAGAATAACAGAATTCTCACAAGAAAAGATGTGTCCTTGTCGCAAGTTGCCATGTGAGCGTGTTGTTGCAGCTCAGAGGACGTTATTGTTGTGTCATGAAGTGAGGTGGAAAATGAAGACTGGAAGAGTTGCTGAATGGTTGGATTATTCCACATAGACAACGTCCTGTGAGCTGGGATAATGTCTGTGTAATTATCAGGACAAACAAGCCTGAAAATGCCAGCATTAGCGGAAATGAGGGGAAACATCCTATAAACGTTTTACGCATTTCAATGAAAAAAAAACAGACCAAGAAGAAAAATAGCTCCATTGTCCCTGTACGTCAGCATCATGTTCTGTCTGAATCAATCCCCAGTTGAACGTGTGAGGTTGTCAGGTTCTGTCTCTATGTTCCAGTCCTGTGGTCTGGATGCAGGAGATCAACTACCAATAGAAGTGGGCGGGACTTTCACTGGAGGAGAACTCAACTAATTCAATCAAAGTCCATATATGACTTCTATTAGTGATCAATAGGAACTATATCGATATCTGTAACCATTTACATGTCATAAACCATCAAAATATGGACCATTAGAAGGAAAGGTACATTTTAAATATTTCAGAAATTCCCCAAAAATGTAAAAATCAATTCATTTCCGAAAACTGAACAAACTTTGCAGACACTGTCCCAAGAAGATACATATAAATTCTGAAATGAATCCGACCAGTAGCTTAAGCAGAGATGTTGGAAGAAACTGTTAACAAAGACGACGACAAAGACGACGACAGACGACGACAAAGATGATGACAATGAAGACAACGATGATGAAGACGAAAATGAAGATGATGATGACAATGAAGATGACAACGAAGACGACAATAAAGACAACAATGAAGACGAAAATGAAGACGACAACCAAGACCAAAATGAAGACTACAATAACAAAAATGACAATGAAGGCGACAACGAAGATGACAACGAAGACGACAACAACAAAGACGAAGATGACAATGAAGACGATGACAACATCGACGACAACAAAGACTAAAACGAAGATGACAACGAAGACGATGACAATGAAGATGACAACAAAGACTAAAACGAAGATGACAACGAAGACAATGACAACATCGACGACAATGAAGACAATAACAACGAAGACGACAACAAAGATGACAACGAAGATGACAATGATAGTCACAACAATAAAGACCCCGCCCCCAACGACAGTGACAATGACAATGGCAACGACAAAGACGACACCAGACACAGCGCCTTCACAGCAGCTCATGGCCGATCTGCCGGTCAATTATAACATATGATGACTCTGAAATCATCACAGAAATACAGCATCAACTTCTGTGTTATTTGAGGTGAAATTGCTCCATTTCTGCTTTTCCCAAACTGACATTCAGGATCTAAAGTGGGTCACAGAGTTGTTTCCAGTGAGAGTAAAAGGAATAACACTAATATGGGAATTCATTTTCCAAATTAAGTTAAAGGAGGATCATCCTCTGGAAGAGTTTATTAAATACTGACCCAAAACAAAAACCAAGTCAAGTAGAGCAGAGGCTTCAGTTGAAAAACAGACGAAAACAGAGACACTTTTCATAGGACTGCGTTTTTGTGTACATTATGATTGGATTTGTTTTGATAAATACATGTTAGATTTGAGTCAGAAAAATAGAAACATTTGGATTTATCTGTAGGGTTTGAGTTGAAATAGTTTTCTTTGCTTGATTTTTTATTGTATTTTAGCCATTATTGGTTAATTTTGTACATTTTATTGGTTAATTTGCTAATTTTTTTTTTTACAAATTTCTTTATTAGAAATTTATATAGAATTTCTTGATTACTTTGCTCATGTTGGTTCTTTTTTTATCGTTTTGCTCATTTTTGTCAAGTTTCTCAGTTATTTTAATTTATTTTTTCCCTTCAGTTTATTCATTATTTTGCAAATTTTTCTCCATTTTATCAATGATTTTGCAGATTTTTGTTCATTTTATTGATTATTTTGCTCATTTTTATTTCTTTTATTAATTGTTTTTTCTCATTTTTTATAGCAAGATTGTGTTTTTTTGTGTACATTATCATTTGATTTGTTTTGGTAAAAATGTGTTGCTGCTTAGACAATATTGGAAGCATTTGAGTCAGAAAAACAGACACATTAGGATTTATCTTTAGGGTTCTGAGTTGAAATAGTTTGAGAACGATTGCTCTGGTGGCTTTGAAGAACAGCTGTGAAAATACTCTAAATAGAACTTAAACTTACACTGATCTGAATAAATAAATCTTCTCGTTGAGGGTTGATCTGGTGGGTGGTTAAACATGAGAAAACGGCAGCATGTTCCTATAATATTTAACCTGAGCTCTTTGAAGATGCGCCGGTCTGACGGTCCAACAGTTTCCTTTAATGAAGACGGCGACTCAACGCACACATGGGCTTTCATCTGCCTCCTGCTGCTTCAGATTACAGGCCCGCTTCAGTTTCACAGCAACACAGTTTGTCATTACAGCTTTAATGAACTTAATAACACACTCCACCCCTCGTGCACATGCCGAGGGTCCTGAGTAGGCGAGTGAAGGCGGGTGTTTAGTTATCAGGAAGTGACAGTTACATTAAACCTAGACCTTAAATACATAAACACTGTGTGTGTGGTGTGTTTACTGCACTCACAACGGCAGTCAGACATTAGTTTTAGGTTCCTCATCTGTGCTGCTCAAGTGCCTTTAAGCAACTCAGTGAAGCCCCCGATGCTCCAGAGTAGAACTGTTGCTCCTATGATGCAGCGACATCATAGGTACAATATATGGACAAAAGTATGTGGACACTGGGCTAGGCTACAAAACAATAATGACAAATGTCATAATATACTTTTCTATTGGGATCAATATCATTGCATTGATTAGTTTGGTTTAAATTGTTATCTTTGCTTCCAAAATGCCACAGACACGGTTTAGACTTAATTTCTCTCAACATTGATTTTTAATTTTTTTATCCAGGACTATGATTTTAGATGTTCTACTCCTAAATTTCTAAAATATTTATCATGCTCTGACTAAATAATAATTTTCTACCACAACTAACCATCTACTTTCTTCACATCTCACATAGGAAGAAAAATCTACCATTAAACTTTAAGGAAATATTGATGTTTTTATCTCAAATCAGTATGAACAGGACATCTTACAGCTGTAGACATGATGCGTCCCAATATTTATGTCCATATAGTTTATAAACATCGATATTTCCTTAAAGTTTATTGGGAGATTTTTCTTCCTCAGTGAAGAAAGTTGATAGTTAGTTGTGGTAGAAAATTATTATTTACAGTCAGAGCAGGAAAAATATTTTAGAAATTTAGAGGAAGAACATTTAAAATCATAGTCATACAAAAAAAAAAAAAATCTAAACAAAATCAGTGTTGAGAGAAATTAAGCAAAAATCATCTCTGAGGCATTTTTGAAGCAAAGATAATTTAAACCAAACTAACCAATGCAATGATATTTATCCCAATATAAAACTATATTATAACATTTGTCATTATTTATTTGTATCCCAGACCCCTGTTAGAAAAGAAACACCTGAATTCGACATGTCCACATACTTTTGTCCATATAGCGTATGTTTTCAATGCTGATATGTGATTATGTGAATGGGAGGGCGTTACCTGGGTAACCGTCATCATCCAGGTCTCCCAGGTCAGCGATGGCCTCACCGAACCGGGCAGCATAGGCGTCACTTCCTTTCAGCTGAAACTCCGCCTCCAGCAGCTCAGCCTGAGACAAGGTCAGTGTGAGCGAAGAAAAACTCACTATGATATTTTTCATTATGTGTCTGTTAGTGTTTATATTCAATCACCTCCCCCTGGTTGATGTACACATGGACCCGCCCCTCTTCCCTGGCCACGCCTGTTGCCATGGGAGCACCAACCAGCAGGTCTGACAGCCCATCAGCATTCAGATCAATGGCACAAACACTGGAGCCGAAGTACGATCCCAGCTGCAAACAGGAAGGCATTGTTAAATGCTAACTATTCCATTAAAGTGAATGGACGCTGCTAAGTGCTAACTATACCACTAATTTGAATACAACATGTTAAATGCTAACTACTGCACTGTTTTAAGTGGATGATGCTAAATGCTTATTATGCCACTAATTAGAATGGAGGATGCTAAATGTTAACTATGCCACTGTTTTAAGTGGGTGATGATGAATGCTAATTATGCCAATAATTTGATAGGATGATGCTAAATGCTAACTATACCGCTGTTTTGAATGGAGGATGTTAAATACAAACTATCCCGCTGAACTGAAAGGATGTCATAAGTGCTAAATGTTCAATTTCAGTACTAAAATGCTAAGAGCTATTACTGCAGTGCTATTCCACTGTTTTGAAAAGAAGATGCTAACAGCTAATTTTTTCACTAATTTGAATGGAGGATGCTTCATGCTAAGTATTCTGCTAATTTGATATGAAGATGCTTATTGCTAACTACTGCAGTGTTTTAAATGGAGAAGGCTAAATGCTAACTACCCCACTGTTTTTAATGATAGATGCTATATGCTAATAGTTCCACTGTTTTGAATGTTGGGTTCTCATATCACGTTACTTTCTACCTCTGTTCCCGACACTGTAGAGATGACCCGTAGCATGCTGGAGTCGATGGAGAAGATGTAGACCTGTGTTTACACAGACATGTTAGCATTTCTATTCCAGTAAAAGTCCGAAAGCATCCGGTGAACAGGTCGTACCTTTCCACGCTGGTTGTACTGCGGAGCTCCGCCCACCACCTCCAAACTAGAGGGACTCATGAAGTGACCAGCTGCAACAGAATAACCTGAAAAGCAGAATACGACTATGTTTTAATACAAACTTCAGAGTGATATAAGTTCATTTGAGCCACACTGTGGATCAAATACCTCATTCACCTTCACATTAGCTGCATTTTTTGTTTTTGATCTACAGCGTGCACCTCTTGACCTCTACACCTCCCACATCAACTACCCCCAAAACCTCTAATCCTGCTGCTAAAAACAACCACCAACATGTGGCTAGAGGAGTGAGTGGGCTGCCTTTAACCACTTCCCTGTTCCCTGAGGGAGGAAGTGAGATGAACTGACTGATCGTGATCTGCATCCGACACGAGACATAACTGTACATCAGAAGACTGAAACTATACCCGGATATACAAAGGATGATGGGAAATAAGCCAGAAGGAAACAAACAGCTGTAACATAACACAGCAATAATGCACACTACTATTTATACACACAATGTACATTACAACATACTAACAGTCCGCACTGATGAACTTCATGAACAATGTGCTAATGACCTCTGGATATTTGGGTAAAATTATTGTCCAAAAGAGACCTTAAAGTGTTTTACGTGTTTTAGAAAACCTTAAAACCCTTTTAGGACAGTTGTGTCTGTGACGCTACATTTTTGCATCATTCAACTTGCCATAACTCTAACCGTTTGTGCTACTGACAAAATCCAAATGTCATCTTTTAGCTGAGATTGGGGTCTTTCTATTGGTCTATAACACATTAGGGTAGAGGTCTGCGTTGGCATAGGGGGAGGGGTAGAAGTAGGCGGGGCTTAGAGCAGCAGAGTTCAGTCGTTGAGAGAGAGATGGAAGATTTTTATTACTTTTATCAGCATTTTAGTGAGGTTTTAGTGGTGAATTCTTGTAAATAATTGTATATAATAATGATAGTGCAGTTTTGGAGTGTTCTACTAGTGTGTTTCAATGTGTTTTTGTCAAGTTTTGCATTTTTTTCACCTTGTTTTCACTGCTTTTGTCTGTATTTTTGCAGTTTGTATGGTTCATTGACTTGTATTTTATCTGTAAATATTACATAAATGTATGTATATTTAGAAATGTGTATAAATCTATATGAAGAGCTATCCAGGGCATAATGAGATGCAGTGTCTGTAAAAAAATCAGATGATGTATGTTTTTGTCAGTGAAATGAGGGGCTCTGTCTACAGCTAGACAGAAAGTGAACAGAGACTATCATACAGGATAAAAATGACTAGAGAGAAAAAGAAAAAGAACATGGACACAGAATGATGTAGACAAACTCAAATGTTTGAGCACATGGAAAATAGTTGAAAGTTTATTTCTATAATCTCAAAGTTTCACTATGAACAATTACAGTAGTTTTTCATAATAAATATGATAAAATATTCAAGTCTGTTTTTAATGTTTTTACTATAACACACTGTTTTAAGCATTTATTGCATATAATAATGATAATTAATGGACAGATTTTGAAAGTTAAGTTCTTCCTGACATAAGGTGCAAAAGAATTGGCAAAAAGACACTTTCTGACACTTAAATCTAGGTCTGTTATAATGGGAGTCCTTATTGGGCTGAAGTGACAGCACTGGCTGTTGGTTAAAGTCAGGGTTTGGTTTTACATGTGGTGGTGATTACAAGTAGCTCAGTTCAGTGGTGTACAACAGACCACAGCTTTCAATGTGTTCAAACCACCAACAGCACGTCTCTACATACTATTAAACCCTGGATTTAAGGCTGTTTACATTTCTGTGTTTCATTTCAAGTGTTTTCAGTCATAAGTGATTAATCTGTGTTGTTAACTCAGTATTTTCAGCTTGTTCTGCATGTGAAGAAAACTACTGTAAGATCTCGTTTCATATTTCAGGCATATTTTCAGTATTTATGTAGAAAAACAGTATATATATGAAATGACACCATCTACAGAACATCACACCTTTCTGCTCAACTTCCTGTTCAGAACAAATACTGAAAGCTGCAGGTGCCTCGATCTATGATTTTTTGATAACTTGCGTCTTTGGAGAAACGTGAAAAAGATGTTTCAGACAGAATCTGCATCTGTATCTGAAATTACTCAGTGAAAAGGGCCTTCAAATGAAAATGTTTTTGAATAAGGGATGCTAAATGCTAATTATACCAATAATTTAAATGGAGAATGCTAAATCCTAGCTATTCCACAGTTTTGATAGAAGAATGCTAAATGCTGATTAGACAACTATTTTGAATGGAGGATGCTAAGTGCTAAATATTCTAGTATTTAGGATGATGGATGGTAAATGCCAACTATTCCATTGTTACATTGCATGCTAAATGCTAACTATTCCACTGTTTTAAATGGAGGATGCTAAATGCTATGAGACAGGGTAAGGCATGTCAGTCTAAATGGACCAAAGAGACACAATGTGATGAACCAGATTCAGGCCCATCAAATGTATAAATGGGAGGATGAAAGTCTATAAGCAGCAGGAAAACCATATCTCTGGTTTTATTTGGGGCTAGGTCATCTGGTGACAGTAGCTGATCACTGCAGTGATGACCTGCACAGAAATGACTAAAAATTCTTGTTGTAACTATTTGTTTGCATATGTTGTCCAGAGACTGCACCAAGAAATGCAGAATGTAAATCTATTCAGGGGACACATCATCAGTCACCAGTCAGTTAACTTTGAGAAACCAGAAGATCAAATAACAAAAATGCAATAAAGAGGGCTGAAAACACCAGAGAAAGCAGCTGTTGAACTTTAGTCTTAGTTGCATCTTGCAGCTTTCCTCTGTGATTTAACATCAGCAGATGCACACAAACCAGGGTTAAGTGTACAAAAATAAGACCACTGGAAATAACTAATCACAGTGACTCCTCTATTGAGTTTGGCCAGTTTCCCCACCTCTGATGGGACAGCGGTTCATCCATTAACATTAAACAAACAACCAACATTATCAACAAGGTGTCATGGTCTTGTTTGTTTTCTGAGGTTAAATTCAGGACAATGAAACAAATGACAGTGAAACAAGCATCAGGGACAGGGAGTCTATCTTCAGTGAGGTCATGGATCAAACTGAGGGAAATACTTCCATACTTCTGTTTATCTCAGTAAGAGGACGTCTGCAGTTGGACATTCATAGGCTCTTCTCACTTACTTATTTTTCAGCCTCTTTATCCTCGTTTGTGAACAGAAATCATTCTTTCCTCCTCCTGTCTGTCCTCCTCTCTGCTCCTCTTTCTCCTGTCTGTCCTCCTCTCTGCTCCTCTTTCTCCTGTCTGTCCTCCTCTCTCCTCCTCTTCCTCTCTCCTTCATCATTATTCATTTATCCATATAACTGTGATAGTGTTTATTATATAGTTCCATAGATGGTAGATGTTTCTATTATTGGTACTAACAGTTGCAGTAGTGGTATATCCACTGTTAGTACTCATATTTAGAGTAATAGTATTAACAGTTATGGGTATTTGTACTAGTTATTGTTAGTAATATTAGTAACAGCAGTTCTACTTTTTAACAGTCATAGTTCAGTTTGCTATGAATCCATGTGTCTCTGCCTACACACTCCTCCGCCCCCGGTAGAATTTCATAGATTTGATTGATTCCCTCTGTTTTCCAGGTGTCGCACTTCTCTGAACGTATCATCAGTCATGTGACTGCAGCGGCGTCTCTTACCCAGGTAGCTGCCAAAGGTGACGGTCTGTGAGTTCTCATCCAGATAAACCGCCATGGCTCTGCTGGTTGTGTTGTAGACCAGGACAGACCCGGTCCAGTAGGACGTCCCTGGGGCCCCCATGACGATCAGATCCTGAAACAGACAGAGTCCACGTCTTAACTTGATGAGGAGGAACCGATGTTGAAAAACATCCAGTGGAACAGCAGATCTGACAGCGCTGACGGGCCACATTCAGTCTGGAATCTGAAGGAGTGTGTGTTGTCAGAGTCACCGACCTCCGTCAGGACGTTGGAGATGCCGGCCTGACACGACCCATAATCCTCCCCGAATTTCCTCTGGTGGTCTGGAAACAGAAACAGACACAAAGATGGAGATAAACAACCAGTTTACATGAACAGATGCAGAGATTTAACCCTTAAACAGGACGACGGAGGCAGAGACCAAATGAATGTAATGCGTCGTTGTGCGTTTGTGTACCTCTGTAACAGGGGATGATGGGCTGGGCGTGGCTCAGGTCGTTGCCATAGCGATAGCAGACTCCATTAGGCAGCTTGTGGTTCTGATCTTTCCTGGAGTAGAAGACGTTCTTCCATCGGTGAGCACATGCCTGAACACACACACAGTCACATTATTACATTACACAACAGACACACACACAAACAGCATGTGACCAACATCGGTGTCATTAGCGACAATAACAACCACAGGCCAGAGGCGGTGGGCGGAGACTCATGCGACCCCAGTCACAGGGACCCAGACACAGTGTGATGGACTGTGTTTGGGTCATTTATTCATAAACTCCATAAACTTTAAGGAAATATTGATGTTTCTATGTCAGATCATTATGAACAGGACATCTTCCAGCTGTAGACATGATGTGTCCCAGTATTTCTGTCCACATAGTTTATAAACTAGATTTCTTTCTTGTTCATTTTTGCTAATTTTGTTGATGTTGTTCAAAGGAAATATTACTGTTTACAAACTATACGGATAAAAATATCAATATTTCCTTAAAGTTTAATGGTAGATTTCCTGAGTGAGATGTGAAGAAAGTAAATTTTTAGTTGTGGTAGAAAATTATTATTTACAGTAAGAGCATGAAAAATATTTTAGAAATTTAGAGGAAGAACGTTTAAAATCATAGTCATAGATTAAAAAAAAACAACAACAAACAAAAAAAGCCACCAAAATCAATGTTGAGAGAAACTGAGTCAAAACCATCTCTGAGGCATTATGGAAGCAAAGAGAACAATTTAAACCAAACTAACCAATGTAATATTTATCACATAATAAAACTATATTATGACATTTGTTATTATTGCTCTCGTGTCCATATAGTGGATGTTTTTAGGAGCAGAGGTCACTTCTATGAACTATAGTTGAATTAAATGGCTGCTACTAATGAACCGATTGGACAGTATTAAAGGAGCAGAGCACATTCCAGATGTTAATGAACGGTTGGATAAAACACGTAGTTCTGACTGAATTTCATCTTTTCAACATTCTGTACAGCGACACTGTAAACACACATGAAAGTCCATTATATAACCTGTGTGTTGTTTAATTATGAAGTAATACTTGTGTATTTGTGACCTTTTTCAGATGGGAATTATGTAACCTGTTATTGGTTTGAGCTGATACAGCAGTTCTATGTGTGAATATGTATGTATATGTAGAGTATGTGGAAGTTTTTGTGGGTTTTTTTTACCAGAATGTGTCCGTTGTTTCCAGGTTGTCTGGACAGACTGACGCCCAGCCACTGATGGTCACTCTCTGCTTCACACGTCTTCCCACATTGTGATACGTCTGCAAACACATCAGTTAAGGAGAGGATCAGAGGATGGATGGATGGATGGATGGATAGACAGACAGACAGACAGACAGACAGACAGACAGACAGATAGATAGATCAGTTCGTTCACATTTTATTGTTAAAGGATAGTTTGTAAATGTAAGTATTTTCATAATTTAGTGTTGTTTTTTGCACTGATTTTGGAGTTGTCATTATAGACATAATGTAATATCATTTTTTTCACATTAAACCAAGAAGAAAGTTTGGACTCCTTATTTTTAGGTCATTATTTTACCGTAGATCATACTGTCCTGAATGTGGAACCTGAACTAACACCAGTTCAACTCCATTGACTGTTAATATCTTCAGTGTCATTTTTGGACTAAAGGGCGGCATGTTTGACCCCCGCCCACTGCCTCTGACGGTCAATGTTATTAGTCATGTTATCGGTCAGATTTGGTTCCTGTTTTACATAACATCCTGCACGTCCTTAAAAGTGCTGATGTCGGTGTTAAATATGAATTCAGCTGAACGTCGGTTTGAGAATCGGCTGCTTCTCTGTGATGAACGCTGGCCTTTGTGCACGTTCAGTACAAATGTCCTGTGTTGACTCTGACGGCAGCTTCTTCTACCAGTGAATGAAAAGTCAGACTCAGACCCTGCAGCTGCTCACATATGGACGTTACTCTACTGTTGAATTATATTTACTGAAAAATTACATTTGATCTATCTATCTATCTATCTATCTATCTATCTATCTATCTATCTATCTATCTATCTATCTATCTATCTATCTA
>JAPQRP010000016.1:1191668-1201810 GCA_037367295.1 Apogon hyalosoma | reverse complement strand
TATTTTGGCATCGATCCAGCTGATGTCATCATGTCTATGCGTGTGCTGATGTCAACATATCAGTTGCCTCTATATATATGGGCTAAGTCTGAAGTAAATTTAAAGAAAATTGATGTTTTATAGACATTTGAAGTTTCAGCCATTATAAGTACACGGGAGAAGAAAAAATATTTTAAAAATTCAGAAAACATTTGAACTTTGACCTACTTTTTCCAAAATGTAACCACATCTATTCTGGGTCACTCCAATCTATAAACCAAGTTTGGTATGAATTCAACCAATAGTTTTGCTGCTACAGTGTTAACAAACAAACAAACCAAACCAAAAACAATAACCCTTGCCTCCCCTTCGGGGGGCGGGGTAATAATAATGCCCTGGAGCAGACTAACGGAAGCATGGCTGCCAATTCACATCAAATGGCCCCTCCCACCACCACCGAATATTCACACACCAGTGTGTGACACTGAAGGCAGGGTGGGTTATTGGACGACCCGCTCTACCTCCTGAGCCACGGCAACAGAACTCAACTGATTCAGTCAAAGTCCATATATGACTTCTATCAGTGCTCAATAGGAACTATACTGATAAACCATCCAAATATGGACCATTAGAAGGAAAGGCACATTTTTAAGATCTACCAAATTCATCAAGAATTCAAAAATCTAAATTTCTTAAAACTGTTAATAAACTTTGTCGACATTGACCCAAGACAGATACATTATATATATAGTGTTTTGTCTGGAGAGGAAGATTGCTGAAATCTAGATATTGGTGACCTTGAGCTTGACCCTTCAAGGTCATTCAAGGTCAAAGGTCATGGACCCAAATGAAAGTCCATATATGACTTTCTATCAGTTAAACAATAGTAACTATATTGATATCTGTGACCATTTACATGTTATAAACCATCAAAATTAAAAGATAAATTCAAAGAAGTTAAATGGTCTGTTATTTCCAATTGTTTTCTGACATTTTTAATATTTAAGAACTAAATATAGACATGCATCAGACATTCTTACTGGCTGATATTTACCAGTAACATTGAAATTGATATAAGTTTATCTGTTCGCATTACTATACCTATATATACGATAGTAATTATATAATGTACTATATAATATTTATATCACTGCCTTTCACTACCTTGTACTTGTACATTTGTAATGACATTTAAGTTAAATCTGAATGTGTTGAATTATTGAACGGCTTTGCATAAGTTTGTAGTCATTTACATTTCCATTTATTTTCTTTTTTAATCTTTTTCAGTATTTAAGAACTAAAACACAGAAATGCATCAAACACTGTTATTGGGTGACATTTGCCAATAACATTAGAATCAATATAAGATGTTTATCTATTTGCATTATTATAACTATATATTCTCTCTCTCTCGCTCTCTCACTATATATATATATATATATATATATATATATATACTATCTTTCAATCTTTTATATTTGTACTCTGACAGATCTCTGCATAATAATTCCTATGAACCTGAATGTGTACAAATGGCAAATACATCTTAATCTTATAAAAATTGTATAATAAAATGTATAATAATTATATTATTGCATTACCTTGTGCTTGTACATTTGTAATGACAATAAAGTTGAACCTGAATGTGAATGCGTTGAATTATTGAGCGGTTTTGCATAAGTTTGTGGTCATTAACATTTCCAATTATTTTCCTTTTTATTCATTTTTTATTTAAGATCTAAAACATAGAAATGCATCAAGCATTGTTATTGGATGATATTTGCCTAAAATAACTATTCCCATCACATACTGATGCTGTCCATTCACACAGACCTGCACCGCCGTCCTCCTGGATGGATGGGTGGATGGTTGCCGTGGTAACCCTGCTCCAAACACACAGGGCCACCGCCGCTGCCTGGCTCCGTATTCTTTCTATATTTCATGCGTCATTAAGCTGCAGCAGATGAACTGATACGAGTCATTTACACTAATGATACTGGAGTTCAGAGTTTGTGTCGGTGCCGCGCTAACATTGTTATGCTCTGTGTTCGGCGGCGTAATCACATCGGCGTCCGAGTCACACGGATGTTTTCTGATGTTTATTATGAAAAAAGGGGGTGATGGTTTTCTGCTCCGTCTTCACACGGTTCAGAAATAACCGACTGGAAAAGTGTTTTTATGAGAATCAATGATCACGACGTCAGAACAACAGGAAATAATGGGCTCGTTTTAACAGAGTCTAAACAATTAAAAACACATCCCACTCATTTCATATTTGACTGAAAAAGCGGCTCATTTGTTATTTAACCTTCCAGGATCCAGGTGAGCATATTATACACACTTTGCACTTTATGTTATTAAAGGTCAGATTATTTTTCACACTTAGTTTTAGGTCAGAATTTAAAAGTTATTCATTTTTGCATGATTTTTAAAAATCCTGACCCATCCTCTAAAATCAGCACATTATAAACACTGTTAAATTCCTACACTGACACCCTTCTACCAAGTGAGTACAAAATGCACACTGACACATTTTAGTATTTAACATTTGACCTAGAACAAAAAATAATAATGCATATTAACCAATGTTGGTGTTAATCATTAACATATGCCTGGATGAAAAAATAAAAAAATAACTAATCCAATTATTATGTAGAATATTGAGATTTTTTTTTTATTTTTTGCATCAAAAAATATGGCTTGTTTTCATGACAAACATGGCATTTATAGGGTTAAAAAATATGACAATTATTGGGTATTTGGGGTATTTTTGTTTATTAACTTGTTATGAACTTTTTTCTATGAAATGGTGGACAGCGTTTTTTGTTTTGTTTTGTTTCTTTTTGCTTCGCTGGGTCTCAGGAGGTTAAATATGAACTATTTCTTTGCTGATGGGAGATAAATACCAACAAAAACCTCATCATCGTCAGCATCTGTGAAGTATTTTCCAACCAGTGCCTCTGTAGAATAAACCATCTGCTCTTTTTAAAAATTGTTTACAGTTACTTAACTCATTTCTTTGACTACTTCATCTTTACCTTTCTACAAAGATCCCAGCCTGCACTGCGTGGACGATGCTCCTGAATCTCGGCTTCTCCTCAGGGCGCCGTTTGGCCACACCCATCTTCCTGCTGAACGTACATGCCAGCCAATCACGTACCTCGCTGGGCACTGATTCCGCCTGCAGGTCACTGAGCTCATCCTCGGTGTCCAACAGACGCCTACGGGACCAAACAAACACCAAAAACAGTCAGATACAGGACGACCAATGACACGGCTTCATCTGCTCTAAAAGGCGTCTCGTCTCACTTGGTCTCGTCGGTGTAAACAGCGTCCAACATGGCGGCGGCGAGCTCCAGGTTCCTACGGAGTTCCTGCAGATCAACCACGCCATGGTCCATCTGCTCCAGGACCACCTTCAACCTGGAAATGACCGGAGATTTGGGTTAAAGTGCAAATTAACCTCCCAGGATCCAGGTGAGCATATTATGCACACTTACACTTCTGTTACTAAAGGTCATATTATTTTTCACAATTTGATTTAGGTCAGAATTAAAAAATTGTTCATTTTCACATGATCTTTTAATTTCTGACCTATCCACTAAAATCAGCACATTATCAATAATGTTAAATTCCTACATTAACACCCCTCTACCAAGTGAGTACAAAATGCACACTGACACATTTAACCTAGAACAAAAAATAGTAATGAATGTTGGTTAATCACTGACATATGCCAGAATGAATAAATCAAAAAATAACTAATCACATTTTTATGTAACATATTGAATTTTTTTTTTTTGTTGCATTTTTTATTGTATTTTTTGCATCAAAAATATATTTTGTTTACATTACAAACATGGTATTTAAAGGGTTGAAAAAATATGACAGTTATCGAGCATTTGGCAATTTTTATTTATGGCTCAAGTTGATGAAACACAAAAAAAAGTTAAAAGCAAACATCCCCATTTTTTGGATTATTTTATTAATTTCCTTGATTGTCTTCATTTTGTTCATAGATAGACAAACAGACAGACAGATAGACAGGTAGATAGATATACATACACATACACATAAATATACTGTATATATCAAGTGCTGTTTGATGATAAAGTGTTATTACACATTTATATTTGGATGGTTTGGCTCATTTTGATGATTATTTTACCCATTTTTCAAATTATTTTATTAATTTCCTAGTTGATTCTCTCAGTTTTGTTCATTATTTTATTAATTTTTGCTCATTTTGTTGTTTAACTTCTTCATTTTGTCGATTATTCTCTTCAGTTTGTTCATTTGTTGTTAATTTCTTCATTACTGCTCATTTTAATTGGCCTGAACCTCAGATCTGATCACTTTGTGAATTATTTTCCTCAGTTTGTGATGGCAGATGTAGAGAAGAGTTTCACATTTAGGTCAAAGTACGAGATGGATGGAACGTTCTGGATGAAAAACTTTATCCTTTTTCGATCGCGTCTCTAGGGTCAGAACAACTCGTTTTTCCCTCCAGCCTCTAAAGCCCATCGAGCTGGATTCGTGATTTTATTTCTCACAAAAATAAAAACGTCTTGAGTCGCCGCCAAAGATAAAAAGGTGTTGTGTGTTCGCGTTTGGCGGCTGAAGGAAATCCAGGTCTTCACCCACACATCTGCTGTCCTGTTCACAGCACAGAAGCACCACGGCCCAATCTGTTCCCTCCAGATGGTCACATGACACTACACCACCTGTCAATCAAACCCGCCCACGCCCAAAGGCGAATCCACGTACGAAAAATAACAGCACACATCCCACGGAGGCGATCAGCTGGACTCGGATACACCAGCAACAGAAAACATCCAAAACAACCCAGACTCCGCCCCCCAACAGTTTGTCTGCAGGGTGGAGTTTAATTTCTATTGGTCGTTCTGGTCTTTTAACGATTTCAGAGCTTTAAAAGTCCAGGATTTAGACTGAAACGGACTTTCAGAACTTCAAGAATGAACAGTAACATTTTCTTTAACCCAGTATTATTATTATTATTATTATTATTATTATTATAAATGGCTTGTTGAGATGAACCCTTTCATGCATTCATTACTGCTGTGTTATTCAGTCTTTAAATAAAACTACATTATTTGCAGAAACGACTCTTAATCATCATCCTGTTGTGTTTTCTAATATTTCACTATCCTCATAGCATAAGTCATAAACTATATGGACAAAAGTATGTGGAAATGTTGAATTCAGGTGTTTCTTTTCTAACGGGGTCTGGGATATCAAACAAAAATGACAAATAAATAACATATTTATTATTAATATTAATGTTTATGTGTCAAATCACTATGAACAGGACATCTTACAGCTGTAGACATGATGTGTCCCAATATTTATGTCCATATAGTTTATGAACATCAGTATTCACTTAGTTTAATGGTAGGTTTTTCTTCCTCAGTGAGATGTGAAGAAAGTAGATGGTTAGTTGTGGTAGAAAAGTATTAATTACAGTCAGAGCATGAAAAAATATTTTTGAAATTCAGAGGAAGAACATTTAAAATCATAGCCATGGATAAAAAACAAAAATCAGTGTTGAAAGAAATTAAGTAAAAATCATCTCTGAGGCATTTTGGAAGCAAAGATAATAATTTAAACCAAACTAACCAACGCAATGATATTGATCCCAATATAAATCTATATTCTGACATTTGTCTTTGTTGTTTTGTATCCCAGATTCCCTGTTAGAAAATGTGAAAACTGGACTTTGCGATCCTCAAGTTGACGGTATCTGTGGAAAACCTGGGATTCATCTGAAGGTTATAAATATTCAGAGGTGAATGATCCAGACTCTTTTAGGTCTGGACAAGGTTTTGTGACCCAAACACATGGTCCAGATGGAACTAAA
The DNA here is from genome assembly GCA_037367295.1 of Apogon hyalosoma. Lineage (NCBI taxonomy): Eukaryota > Metazoa > Chordata > Actinopteri > Kurtiformes > Apogonidae > Apogon > Apogon hyalosoma. The sequence goes on along the minus strand of JAPQRP010000016.1, from coordinate 1,195,953 downwards.
GTCCAAAAGTCCAGATAAATGAGTCTGAAATAATAGTCAAAGTCTGATTCTTCTCCTTTTTTTTAATAGTTTCTTTGTGCTTGGAGCTGAAGCTTAAAGAAACGCTATCGGATTAAAGCTGAGCCTCATTTACCGATTCACAGGGTTATATTTGGGTTTTAACGGAGCTCGGAGGGATCAGCTGACACATATAATCCCCAAAACTAAATGATTTCTGCTGCTTAGTCATTATTAGTGACGCTTATTAACAGGAAGTTCAATAAAACACAGGAAACAAAAGAGAAGAAGCAAAACCAGGACTAATATCCACTTATTTGACTTATTTTTCTGTCTTTTAGTTGCTTTTTACCTTCTGCTGCTGCTTAGTCTGTATATTTACTGCAATTTATTGTGAAATCTACACTATGTGGACAAAAGTATGTGGACACGTTGAATTCAGGTGTTTCTTTTCTAACAGGGGTCTGGGATAAAAACAATAATGACTAATGTCAGAATATAGTTTTATATTGGAATAAATATCAGGGCATTGGTTAGTTTGGTTTAAATTATTATCTTTGCTTCCAAAATGACTCAGAGATGGTTTTTACTGAATTTCTCCCAACATTGATTTTGTTTTTAATTTTTATCCTTGACTATGATTTTAAAAGCTCTACCTCTAAATTTCTCTTTTTTTCATGCTCTGATTGTAAATGACACTTTCCTGCCGCAAGTAATCATCTACTTTCTTCACATCCCACACATATCTACCATTAAACTTATTATTAAACTTATAAATATTGATGTTTTTATGTCAAATCATCATGAACAGGATATTACAGCTGTAGACCTAATGTGTCCCAATACTTTTGTCCATACAGTTTATAAACATCAATATTTCTTTCCTTTGAACAAAATAATCAACAAAATTAGAAAAAAATGAACAAAATAATCAACAAATTAAATAAAATAATCAACAAAACTAGCAAAAATTAATGAAATAGTCATTTTATTGAACAAAAATTAACAAAATACAAATATAATTTATAAACTATATGGACAAAGGTATTGGGACACATCCTGTCTACAGTTGTAACATGTCCTGTTCATGATGATCTGAGATAAAATCATCAATATTTCCTTCGAGTTTAATGTTATTTTCTTCCTTGGTGAGATGTGAAGAAAGAAGATGGTAGAAAATTATTATTTATGGTTAGAGTATGAAAAATACTTAGAGGTAGAACATTCAAAATCATAGTCATGGATAAAAAAATAAATAAATAAATGCTGAGAGAAATTAAGTCACAACCATCACTGAAGCATTTTGGAAACAAAGATAACAATTTAAACCAACTAACGATATTTATCCCAGACATGTTAGAAAAGAAACACCTGAATTCAACATGTCCACATACTTTTGTCCATGTAGTGAACTTGTACTTCCTGAACTGCTTTGTCTAATCCACTGTTGTCCATCGTGCGTCTGCTGTTGTTGTGTTTGCACAATAAGGCGTTGTTATTCTTAGCAGATCGGCCGTTCTGCAAAGTGTCTGCCTCGACTCGTCCCATATGGGAAAACAGATCTGTCTCTGTCCAAATCTGTCTCTGCTTTTTCTCAGCTCATGCATCATTTATAGTTAATTTAACTGATAATTAATCATCTTAATGAACAGGTCGGATCCTGAATTACAGCTCAGATTAAAAAGATCAGAGGTTTTCCACAGATATCAATAGATATCAAAAAAATATAGGATTTTACTGATAATCTCAAAGCCCAGTTTTCACATCTGCTCATGAAACTGAGTTTCTTGTACTCCCCCAAGACATGAAAACTGCTTTATTATTAAAATATTTGCAGAAAACAAACAAAATAATGAACAAAAATGAACAGATATAATTAAAAAACAAATAAAACAATCACCAAAATGCATAAAAATTAACAATTACCTAAATTTACAAAAAATAACCAAAAACAAATGAATTAATGCAATCAATGAATAAAGTAATCAACAAAATAACCAAAGTAACAAATAAAATGAACATGAATTTATTATTTTAGTTATAAATTACATTAATTATAAGTTAATCACAAAATGTATTCATTCAAAATTTGTAAAATGAAAAAAATTATTAAAATAATGTGGAAAATGAGTAAAATCATCAACAAAATGAACTAAATTAACAAAATAATGAACAAAATTTAAGAGAGTCATCAACAAAATTAATCAAATAATCATCAAAATGAGCAAAAAGAATCTATATGTGTAATAAGACTTTATCACTGAAAACATCAGATAAACAACACTTTGGTCATTTGTTTTCAGTCCATCTTATGAAAGTATTTAAGATTTAACACATTTAATGTGAGACACAAACCCATAAAAGCCAGAATAGACAGAACACAAAGGCAACAGCGATGGCCTCGGTTCAACATTCACTGGAACAGTCGATCCATTGTGTGGATTCCACCTCCACATTCACACATACAACAGGTTCACAGCGTTTACATCCATGACCCTGATTCCACTGATAGAACACACACTGAACGGAGGGAAGGAAGGCCCGCCCCCTTTAGCTGTGGTCTGTGCAGGCTTGAACTGATCAAACATAGACAATATACTATACAACACAACAACACAACTTCAACACAACCTTCAACACAACTTTGACACAATTTCAACACTACTTTGACACAACTTCAACACAACCTTTGACACAACCTTAAACACAACCTTCAACACAATTTCAACACAACCTTCAACACAACTTTCAACACAACCTTCGACACAACCTTCGACACAACCTTTGACACAACCTTTGACACAACCTTACACAAAAAATTTATTTGGAAGTTGCTGCAAAGTACACATCAAATAAACTTCATACACAACGCATTAAGCATTTTTAATGTCTTTTTTCACTTGTTCTGTACTAATCTTACTGTTTTTATGAGGCTATTTGTGACATTTTAACAATTTCAAAATGATTTTATAAAGCCAACATAAAATAAACAGTTTCTCTGGCAGTTGTTAAATTTATTTTCAACTGAAATTTGGTGAAATCACACCAATAATTGATTTAAACCTGTTTAATTCTATATGACCATTTAATTAAATATAGAAAAAATACCCAATTATTCACTGAAAAATGCAGAGAATAATGTTCAAATAAATGATGATAAATAACGTAGTGAAGGTTGAATGTAGAGGAAAATTCCCGACAGCAGTAGTTTTAGGATTTTAAAGGTTAATGAAAGCTTCATTTTCTTAAAAACACTTGTAGATGGTTGTATCCTTTAATTCTGAAATGCTTAATGCTCCATGTACATGCAACGCGACGTATAATAAAAGTGTAAAATTACGGGTTCACAGGCATTCAGACCAACCAACAGAAGGATGTTCCATTCAGTGGGTTCAGAATCACCTCTGTACTTTCATATTTTGTGATAATTGTGGTGGAGGGAGGACGGGTGGGCGTGAATCTGCATTATGTAACCGACATGAACCGAATCTATGGCGCCAATGAGGGGGTGGATGGACGGATGGACGGATGGATGGACGGATGGATGGATGGACGGATGGATGTTTTCAACACAGGAGACTGACAACGGGGAGAAAAAGACTCCGCTGCGGTCAGGCATCCTGCTGTTGTCGTAGTAACCAAACACCTTCCTGTAAATTGGATGAAATCAGTTTTAGTTGCCATGGTTACAGCTGCAGCCAGAAAAGAAGAGAGGTGGAGTGACAGAAAAGTTCAAGACTGCAGAGATTCGAGGCTTTTTATTTCCTGAATAAAAAAATAATAATACTAAAATATGCTGCCTCTTGTATTGTGATTAATATCAGCAGAAGAAAACAAGCCTCGACGAAGATGTAACAGAATAAAAGGATTTATATCCGATATCAACCATTTTAGGGCGAGCAGGTAGAGGTCACATCAGGACAGTAAAGGTCAACATTTACTAATTCAAAATTCAGAAAGAAAGAAAGACATTTGGAAAGAAATAAAAAAATAAATAAATAAATAAAGAAAGAAATAAAGAAAGAAAGAAAGAAAGAAAGAAAGAAAAAACGAAAGAAAGAAAGAAAGAAATTGAGAAATTTGGAAAGAAAGAAAGAAAGAAAGAAAGAATGTCATGACGGCTCCCTGCCTTCGGCCTGTTTTTCTGTTTTGTCTGTCTCTTCCTGTTTTATTTTGTCAGTCTTCTTCCAGTGTCATGTCTGCCGTCTTTACTTCCTGTTCCCTATCCTCTTCCTCTTCCTGTTCCCTATCCTCTTCCTCTTCCTGTTCCCTATCCTCTTCCTCTTCC
>JAPQRP010000016.1:1179096-1191568 GCA_037367295.1 Apogon hyalosoma | reverse complement strand
CTTCCTGTTCCCTATCCTCTTCCTCTTCCTGTTCCCTATCCTCTTCCTCTTCCTGTTCCCTATCCTCTTCCTCTTCCCTAATCCTCTCCACCTGTCTGATTACCTTTCCCCTCCCTAATGTGCTGCACCTGTGGTTCATTGTCTCCTGTGTGTATTTAAACCCTGTGCTTCCCTCCAATCAGTGCCAGTTTGTCGTCTTCATTTGTGAGTCACTTACCAGCGTTCCTGTCTGTCCGTCATCGAACCAGTTTGTCTGCATCGTTCCTGAGCCTTTTGCCTGATCCCTGTCTGTACCTCTGCCTCCATACCTGCTACCACGTTTCGACCTTCGCCTGATCTCTGTACCCTGCGTAAGCTTAATCCCTGTGTTCTGTCGCCTGGCTGACTGCCTTCCCGTGTATGACTTGGACCGTTTTTTGACACTCCTCTGTTTTTCCCCTGTCAGTTCAGTGACGGCTGAGACAGGGCTAGTCCGTGCTACCCGTTTCCCTGTCCTGTTTGGATTACCGGTGTGCTCCTGGACTCGTGCGCTCTGAGGATTTCTGTTTTACATATTTTTGCGATAAGGATTGCCTGAGTGTCTTTAATAACTACTGTTACTTTTGACGTCTGTCTGTGGTCTCTGCATTTGGGTTCAGTTTCCTGGTCACGGCTCTGACAAATTTGGAAAGAAAGAGACCCTCCATGAACAAACATCAGTGACTCTGCTGAAGGTTTATGACATGAATAAAGTTCAGACTTGTTTTCACTTCTATGGGAAACATTTCCATCATCTACTGGAGGATGAACGCCAGGACACAAGAACGTTATGGAAATGAGCATCACTGCACAGAAACGGCAGAAAAACACATACACATCAGTAACTGCAACTGAATTCATGGCTGCATCTGTCCTGACTGTGGTTCAGGTTCAGTACCAGCTTCATCTCATTTGTTTTCACTGTGATGAAAAGGTCATATTTGATTCAAACATCATTTCCCATAATTCTCACTCTGTCCTGAGGCCATAATGTCATTGGAAACATTCAGACACTCCCATTATTTCAGAAACAGGAGATTTTTAAGGCTGTTAATTTTTTTTTTATTATTTCTGTTCATTTTGTTGAATAACTAGGGTACATGTTATTAAAACTAGAATAAATGTAAAATTTTAAGCATGTTGTGCTTATTAACAGCAAAAACATTATTTCATGGCAAAGTTAATCATCATTGCGGTGCTATTGAGTTATTTCAGGTCAAACATGGAAATTTGCAACACATCAACAGACATATTTTGTAATTATGCAAATGTGTTTATATCACAGTCGAAGAGGAGTTTATTAAAGTACAACAGATGAAAATGGGAAAAAAAAGGATCTAATGTAGTTAAATTTGTATGAGATGCAGTTTTATCAGTTCAACACTAATGCCTCATTCACACTAACATGAAGTTTTTTGTAAACGCATGTATTTCCTCTATTCAAAGATGAATCTCCAGCATCACCTTTTTCTGACTCTACTTCTGCAGAACTGACCCAAACAGAACGTTCCAGCTCCAGTCACTTGTTCCACAATTTGCAAACTGTTATTTTTTTCCTGGTTTTCTTTGTATTTATTGTGTCTCTGGTTAAAAATAAAGGCTTAATGTCAGTAACCACACAAACAAAACCACACAAACCCACAAACACAACCAGACAAATACACGTCTGTGGAAACAACAGTGATGGGAATAAATTTAGACAGAAACAACAGGTAAGAGTCAGATCAAGTGGTTCTGAGAGGAGAGAGAGGACCAGAGTAGACAGACAGACGGACAGACACATGCAGGCAGGCAGGCAGACAGACAGACACAGACAGGCAGGTGGATGTAGGAGGAGTGTGTGTGTGTGTTTGTCAGATCCGTCTGGTTCAGACTCTTACCTCTGTGAAGCACTTTTATATTTCTGCCTGTAAACAAACAGAAAAACAGGGCAGTCAGCAGGAGGAAAGCACCATGGACGGACAGACATATGGACAGACAGACACATGGACAGACAGACAGACGGACGGACAGACATATGGACGGACAGACAGACACATGGACAGACAGACATATGGACGGACAGACATATGGACGGACAGACAGACACATGGACGGACAGACAGACACATGGACAGACAGACAGACACATGGACGGACAGACAGACACATGGACAGACAGACAGACACATGGACGGACAGACAGACACATGGAGGAGGAGAATACATTTGATTTGTTTGGTGCTTTTCAAGACATTCAAAGAACTAATCAGTACAAAGAATAACATTGAACATTCACAGAAATAAACCCAACGTCATCATCATCATCACCATCTTTAAGACCAACACATTCACCATCACAGCTGAAAACTGAACTGTTCCTGGAAATTATCTATTTTATCTTGTAATGCTTTTGTTTTCACTTTAATAACTTAAATCAGTAACTCAGACTGAAGCTTCAGTGACCAATGGACCATGACATGTCGACAGGACATGACAGACTATACACAGGGTATACTGTATACTATACACAGGGTATACTGTATCCTATACACAGGGTATACTGTATACTATACACAGGATATACTGTATACTACACACAGGGTATAGTACTGTATATGTATGATACACTATATGCATAAACAGGCCTGTTGGTGCTGTTAATGTAAGTACAATACACTTAAAACTTAATATTTATTGTAGTTTTAATAAATCCATCCCCTTTGGATTTGTTAAAATGTATTTGACTTCTTTTCATTTAGGCTGATTTTGCAAAGTAATAAATGTTTGTCTTTTTAGCACTCATTTCTGTCGTCCATCATTTCAGTCTCAGTTGGTTTATGTTAAACTTAAATCAGTGCATCATGTTTTATTAAGTTCGTGTCATGCATTTAAAGATGCTCAAGGACTAAATCGTAGCCAAAGTGCAGTAATCATCAGTAGGAAATATACAGAATGTACTTAGATTTGTACTGGTGCACTGACAGGTGGTAAATTAAAAGGAAACCTGAATAAACATAATGAATGCAGATGTTTCCACCCAGATGAACTGCACGGAACAGCGGAGCAATTAACATCCCATCATGCTCTGCTTCATGGACCAAAAAAGCTGAGGAAAAGATCAAAGTGACATCTGTTTAGATCCAAAACGGCGTCAAACTGTGGACGACGCCTCAGATCTGATGATGAAATTAGTTTGATAATCAATGAAAAACACAAGTTTGATGTGATCGGATCAGGACACGAGGCCAAGATTCAGATTTATTCTGTTTTTTCTGTTCACATTATCTGTTAAAATATGACCGATATCTGAATCCTGAACTGAGATAAAGCAGCAGGTGAAGGAGTTTAGATCAATTTCACTCATTACAATTACTACTACACACAAAAATACTGCAAGCAAAGGTTATCCATCCAAAACCTCACTTTTACACTAAAATATGGTTCTATCAACAGTATTTTTTTAGGTGATTTTGTCTCTGGCACCATAATTTTCACCATTCATTGTTATTCAAATGACCCTAAGCCTGAACTGTTAGCGCTATTGACACGATCCAACTGTCATCTTTTATCTCAGATTGGGTTCTTTCTATTGGTCTATAACACATCAGGGTAAAGGTCTGCATTGGCTGAGGGGGAGGGGTGGAAGTGGGCGGAGCAGAGAGCAGTAGAGTGCAGTCGGTGAGAGAAACATGGACAATTTTTATTTCTTTTATCAGCGTTTTAGCGATGTTTTAGTGGTGAATTCTTGTAAATAATCCTATATTATAAAAGGGAAGTGACTGACTGAGCTGACTGCTGCAGTTTGGCATACTTATGTATTTTTGGTCAAGGAAGAGACTAGAGAAAATGGCAATTTGACAGGACCAGTATTCTGGGAGATATTAGTAATTTTGGAATACAATAGCGTTACGATCACGTCCCAAAATCATAGACTCATCCTTGAAGTGGGTTACCTAGCAACAGATAAACAATAGGGCCATGTTGCCATGGTGTCAAATTTCATGTGCAGAAACAGACATGCCAGCTGAGAGGTTATTCAACTGAAACTGCCAGTGAAATTTACCAAGAAAGTCAAGGAATGAACTGGATCAGAGGTAAGTTTATCATCTACCACATCTAGAACCCATGGTTTCCCACGGGTCAACGTGCTAGTTGTATATAATAGTGATAGCGCTGTTTTGGAGTGTTCTACTAGTGTGTTTCAATGTGTTTTTGTTGAACTTCACACCAGGGCAACTTGTAACACTTGCAAAGCTTCCATTTCTTCAACAGGGGGAATCCCTCCAATTTGTTCAAACATTTCTCCACACAGCATGTAATTAATTTGCGGGAATGTCACGTGTTTGATACGCTACTTATCAACACCTGTGAATCTAGCGGCAGAGCAAACACCAGAGCATCACTGGGCCTGGTCCCGGGGTGGCAACAAACGTCCTGCCCCCTCAAATAAAAGTTTCTAAAGGTAGGGGAAAGGAAAATGGGGTGCACAACAGCGGGAGACAGAGAAATTAGTGAAGCATCTTAAGTTTCACTTTCACATTGTACAGTCGTATGGTGTGCCATTTCATTGCATGTCAATTGACGCCAAGATCTCCGGTTCACATAACCCTAACCGTCAGTGTGTGGTATTTGATGTGGCATGAACATACATGCGGAAAGCTTATAATGTGTACAGATAACACACTAATTAAAAGTGGCTTGTATATTTAACAAGCCATGATATCACATTGTTTACTTTGTTACTTGTTTTACACCATTTTTGTTGCATTTTCATGCATAAAGCTCCATCTTTCCTCTATGAGACTGCTTCAGTCTTGATTTTGTGAAGATGCACAATGATGCAAAACTAAAAATGAGTAATTCACCTCAAATGCATAAAAACTAAAGTAATGAGTCTGTTTGGTTTATTTGAGAAGAAAAACTAGATGTTTGTGGATGGTGGATAAATCCATGTCTTTGTGCGTCTACCAGGTTTCTTCTAGAACAGTCCATCTTCTGTTCCATTAACAGTATGTTACGCTCATTAAAAAGCTGAATCCACATGTGAGAGTTGAGCGTCGTAAAACCCGGCGGTCTGCAGAGAGCGTTTGGTCCGATGACTCATCCTCCACCATATTCTCCACAAGTGGGCGAGAGCATCGAGACCAGAACTGACTGTGGACCCCCACGGCGACGGGATCAGTGTCAAACGCAGCTTGAAAAGTGGTTTTATTGATCGGAAAATGAGTTTATTGCTCCCACAGTCCGGTCGGTTTCACGGCATCGGTAACCACGGATACATGACCAGACCAATCAGACGCCAGAAAACAACCCGCAGTATGTGACTCATGCACAACGGAGATTCAGCACTAATTCTATGTGATAAAGATTCCAACATGCATGAGTTTTCTTTAGTTTAAATCACTGCAAATAATCAGTGGGCAAAGAAATGATGATGTCACCGCTTTGGGCGCCAATAGTTTGGGATTCATCGAACACATCGGTCAAGTTTAGTGGAACTTGTTAATCACAACCATAGTTTCTGTCAGGAAAAAATGTGTTTTATTAAAATAAATCCAGACTCTGAAGTCAGATTTAGCAGATGAGCGAACTGTTAATCACATGTCAATCAAAGTCTAACCTGAGTCTAATTAATTATCTGATTAATGGAGAGAAAATTCAACAACGGAAAAATTAACAAAATGAGCACTAAATTAAACAAGTATGAACAAAAAAGCAGCTAAACAATAATAAAAAGTACAGAAAAAAAACATAAACTAAACAAAAAACAAGTGAAATAATCTAGAAAATAAACAAAAAAGAAGAAAATAATGCAGAAAATGAACAGAATGAGTCAAATTACATATGAAGAAAAATGAACAAGTAAAGCATTGCAAAAAAATATGAAAGAATTAGTAAACAAACAAAACAATGCTCACATAATAAAAATGATAAAATTGAACACTGGTAAAGTAACATAAGCAAAAAAGGAAAACAAAATGAGCAAAATTAGCACAAAATTAAATAAGCATGAACAAAACACAAGCTAAATAATAATAAAAAGTACAGAAAAATCAAAACCTGAACAAAAAACAAGTAAAAAAAGACAGAAAACAAACAACAAAGTGATCAAAGAACACAAATGAACCAAAATGAACAAAAACAATTAGAGCATTCCAAAAGAAAGGACTAAAATGAGTCAAATAATCTTGAAAATGAACAAAAGCAGCACCAAATAAAAACACACAGCAAAACAACAGCGATTAAGATGATAAACATCCTGTATGAACTTATTGGTCAATTTTCAGCATTAATTCATATTTGTGATAAACAGTTGACAGTTCTTCAGGTTTTTTCTTTAATTCATTCTCATCTTTAGACTTAATTCAACCGAACGTCGTCATAAATAATCTCAAACATCTGCATCTCCATTTTCCCCCTCATTTACAGTGACTCCGAATGCAGCACCGGGTCTGAAATTAGCCAATCACAGGCCTGGACCCGAGGCCGACAGCTAATCACAGCCCTGACACCTCTCAGCTGGAGACGTGACTGAACAAACCTGTGATTTGACGTCTTTTTTCATGTCTAATTAATTGTACACTGACTCTGGCCTGCGTGGGCGAAATCGGCGCCAAGCAAGAACAGGCGGCAAATGGCGCCTTTTCATCCAAGTTTTTGACCATTGACAACAGCAAAAAAAAAGAAAGGAAAAACCTGGAAAAAATACAAAAAAAGATAGAAAAAAACAGAAGACAAGACAGAAAAGAGGCTGAAAACAGACAAGACACAGAAAAGAAAAAAGACAGAAAAAACAAAAAACAGAACACACAGGAAAAATTCACAGAAAAAAGAAAGATAGAAAAAAAGACAAAAAAAGAGACTGAAAACAGACAAAAGACAAAAAAGAAAGAAAAAACAGAAGACACAGGAAACATACACAGAAAAAAGACAAAAAAGATAGAAAAAAAAGACAAAAAAGAGACTGAAAACAGACAAAAGACAAAAAACACAGATGACACAGGAAAAAGACAGAAAAAATATATAAAAAGAAGAGAAAAGAGACTAAAAAAAGACAGAAAATACAGAAAAAAGATAGAATAAAAAGGAAAAAAGAAAACGGGCTGAAAAAAAAGACAGAAAATACAAAAAAAGACAAAAAAGACAGAAAACAGACAAAACACAAAAGACAGAAAAATAGACAGAAAACAGAGAAAACATAGAAAAGACAGAAAAGAGACTGAAAAAAGACCAAAAAAAAACTGAAAAAAGACAGAAGACAAAAGACACAAAAAACCAGAAAAAAAACTGAAAAAAGACAGGAGAGACAGAAAAAAAAGACAAAAGAGACTGAAAAAGAGAAAAGCATAAAAAAGACAAAAAAAACAACTGAAAAAAGACAAAAACAAATGACAGAAAAGAGACAAAAAGCTGAATAAATCTGCACCCTATAGTTCAACAGCTTGGACAGAGTTAGTCTGTGGAGGACAAGTCAGTCTTTAGGGAATAATTATTTTTATCTGATTTACTCTGATCTACTTCTTAATTCACTGTGATGCCTTCAGGTGCATCATCAAGGCTGAGTTTTTCAGTCGTTTCTTTATCTCGACACCACCTACGAATGACAGTTTGGATTCTAACGCATTGGTCATTAAAACAAGAAAACATAATGTATAAAATAAATAATACATCGACTAAATAACTAAAAATGAACCAAAATGGACAAATACAATACAAAAGAGGGAAAAAAGTATAATAATGCATGAAATGAACAAAATAAACACTAAATTAAACAAGTAAAAATAGAAATGAACAAAAAATATGCTAAAAAAGGACAGAAAATGAGGACTAACTTAAATAAGTATAAACAAAAAAACAGCAAACCAATAATAAAAAAGTACAGAAAAAAACGAAAACTAAACAAGCAAAATTATCCAGAAAATAAACAATACACAGACTAAACAACAAAAATGAACCAAACTTAACAAAAACAAGCAAAATAAATAAAAAAAAGGACAAAAAAATGTGTAAAATAATGCATAAAATGAGGTAAAGTATGATCAAAAAATAAGCTAAGCACTAATAAAAAGTACAGAAAAAGCAAAAACTAAACAAAAAACCTGTGAAATAACCCAGAAAATAAACAAAACACAGACTGAATTACACAAATGAAATAAAATTAACATTAATAAGCAAAATAATATAAAATTTGGACAGAAAGTTAGCAAAATCGTGCAGAAAATGAACCAAATGAGGACAAAATTGAATAAATATGAACAAAAATTAACATAAGCAATAAAAAACGGACAGAATAATAATAATAATAGACTGACTAAAGAACAAAAAAAACATCCTACTTATTTTTTTTTTATATACTGTGATCTACTTCTTAATTCACTGTGATGCGTTCAGGTGCATCATCAACAGTTTTCCTCCATCTGTAATGCTGCTGAAAAAACACAAAACCCCCTCAAACTTCAGCGGTTTAACATCACATGCACATACACGTGGACCTGCCCTCAAATGCACCATGGTGTGATGAAAGGGCCCGTATGGGACCTTGAATGCACCACGAGAAAATGTCTGTTTTATGATCACTCAGGGGATTCCGCTGGTTTGTTTCGTTTCTGTGTTCGTCTTGTTCAGTTTTAATCGACCAGACGCTGATAAATCTGCCGTTTGTGTGTTTGTTTTGCAGAATAAACGCTATTTTACACGTCTCTACTTCACAAAACAATCTGTCAGACTCGAGTTCTGCCGTTTCTCACTTAAGATGTCAATAAATTCACACAATGCGTGAATAAATATAAATAAAGTGCCGTCCTGGTCTTTTTTTTCCCTCTTTGGCTGAGTTTGCTGCATTGAAATGCTCTTGCTGTTACCACGGAAACTGACAAGGGAGGAGGACAAAAAGACCAAATGTGTGCACTTATTTGTTTTCTCTTCAAACAGAAACGAACACGTACGGTTTTACATCCATCGCAGATGATGAATATGCAGCAGAAAACACACAACAAACACGGAAACTCAACTTTCACACCTCGGATGCACTTTAATTCGATTTTTTCAAACTTCTGTGCGCATTTTAGACAGCGTTATAGTTTATAAAAGCTGAGAATGGGCTGAATTAAAGCTCAGCGAACACATAAAATTCACCTTTTCACACTTTAACAAATATGAAGTTGAAATAAACTGGTTTAAATCATTTATTGGTTTGATTTCTCCACATTTCAATGGAAAAAAATGGGGGGAAAATCTGTATATTTTAGTGTCAGATGATTACTTTTAGCAGTGGAGTTAATTTCATTTCATTTTTTAATTTATTTAGTGTTTAATAATAAAAATGTGACAAATAACATCATGAAAACAGTAAAATTGGGGTAAAGGATGAGTTGAAAACATCTGTAAAATAATGCTGTTTGTTTTGTTTTATGTGTATGAATTTTTCTTTTCCTGCCTTTCTTTCCTAAGTGACTTATCATCATTTATTATATTATCCTCTGTATTTTGCATTTTTTGGTGTAAATCATGTATTTTCTTATATTTAATTCACTGATCATGTAGATGTTCATTAAAACTCAGAGTAAATTCAAAAGTTAATATATCAAAACAGAAAAAAGCGAAGAAAAAGTGACTTTTTTGGGACTTTTTTAAACCATTTTGTTGATTCTTTCATCAGTTTTTGTACATTTTGTGCATCATTTTGTTCATATTAATTTTATTTCTTATTTATCTCCATTTTATATTCATTCTTTCCATTATTTGGTTCAATTTCTTGATAATTTTATTCAATTTCTTCATTATTTTTTACATTTTATTGATAGTGGTGATTTATATATTCAGACTTTTCTAAGTGATTTATTACCATTTTTTTTAATAATATTATCTTCTGTATTTTACACTTTTCAGTGTAAATCATGTATTTTTTTTATATTTAATTCACTGATCATGTACATCTTCATTAAAGCTCAGTAAGACTAAAATCAAAGGTTATTATATCAAAACGAGGAAAAACTGAAGAAAAAGTGACTTTTTCAGCAAAACATATCAACTGAACATAAAGACGAGTGTCTCCATCAACTGATTTGATGTTCATAAAAACTAATTGTATAGATAAGTCATTTTTTCTCAGTAAAATACAACCGTAAAGTTCAACTCTACTCTCCATCCCAGACTGGAGTTTATTTTATTTGATGACGTCCAAACGGTTTATTTTGAACCTAGACAAAGCCAAAAAGCAGCTCACGCTCTAAAAACAACCTCCTACATTTCCCATAATGCAGCCCGGTTTGGTCTCTTCTAATCTAAGGAGACCACGATGACGTCTGCCACGACAGAGAGGAATGAAGTTTTATTTTTCAGGCTGAGTCGGACTGAATGAAGGGTTAAACCAGTGGAATGAGCTTTAAAACTCTGGTTCTAGACCTTAATAGGTTAGTAAGTTTAGTTTGAGTTTTAGTTCCGTTAGTCATTTAGTATTTTTGTTTTGCTGTTCTGTGTTTATAATGACACCAAGTTTTTCATTTGTGCAGCAAACAAACATCGGCTCCAAATATCGGTTATCGGCATTTATGGTTACTAATCATGCATAATATTTTTTTCATATAAAAGATGAATAAAAACAACCCATTCACCAACTGCTTTCTTTTTTCATGCTTAATGAGACTGAAATTCGTGTATACGTGCTAACAATGTCACATCCCCTGTATATGCCCAAACCAAAAATAATAGGCTTGATATGTGGGCCAGTAGCTCATGGATCAGGGCTGGTGACTTTAAAGCAACGTATGTCTTTCGTCACCAATTTTTCATCAAATCTGTAAAACCCGAGTTATAGCCTAAGTCTCACGGATCCGTACGTCTTTCCGTGACTATTCACCTGAATCTCTTCCCTCACGGTGAACAGTTTTGAAGGGTACTCCGCCATAAACAATCCGTGCGTTTACAAACAGAGCCGGTGAGTCAGTCGGGCATTTTGGGAAATTTGTCGCGGCATGCATTGTGGGAAGCGGAGTTACACACAGGTGCAGTAGCAAGAGGCAACGAAGCCGATTCCGCGTTGCCGCTGCGGCCATAATGCGGCTGCGGAAAGACTTATGGATTTGTGAGACTTAGGCTGTGACAAGGGTTTCACAGATTTGATGGAAAATGGTGATGAAAGCCATACACAGCTTTAAAAAGTTACTGGCCCTGTTTGGTCAGTCTGTTGAAAAGGTTAATGTCAAGCCCCGTCACATGATATTTATGTACACGATACCTCCATAAACATTTATATAAACATGAATAAATATAGAAAGTATTATATAGTTTCAATACATGGCTAATATGTCAGGTTTTCACTGACTGAAAAGCACCTTATTATTATAACAGAATGAACTAAATGAACAGCTCCCCCCCATAGCCAAGCATATCCTTCCCAGACACCCCCTGTCATTGTCATCCAATGGGGGAGGGACTGGACTCTGTGTTGGGCTGCTTTTGGGCTGCGGGCCTTATGTTTGACACCCCTGTTATAGGGTGTCTAAACCTCCAGATCAGATCTACGTAGAAACCGGACTTTCCCCGTTTCCAGGTGTCGGCGTCTGCTCTGGTGTCCCAGGGTTAATACGTTCAACGTCCTCCTGCGTTTTTCATTCTGCTTTTCTCACCTCGGCTGTTTCTGTCTCCTTGAATCACTGCTGACACTCCACTTGCCAATGTTTATTACAGGCTTTGGCAGGAATAAAAGGCTGGTTTTGGCGTCGACTTCTGCTTTGGTAAATTCCTGTTTCTGCTGCCAACTGGTTACTAATACAAGATGCTGCACATTGGGTCCCGTAAAACACAACAGGAGATTCCAGAGGATTTGTTTTAAGAAAATGACGCTTGATTTCACAGATGAAAGAGAATTATGCATGAGGAGGCCGATAAAAGCCTTCAATTACAGGTTCTTCTTCACCTCCAGACCGTGGTTTATTCAGCTGGAACCGCTTTCATCCTGACCTCTGCTCATTCCACCGTCGGACACAAAAGCTGCACAACCACGAAAATATGAGGCTGGTTTGACCCTGAACATGTCAATGCAAACGACTGGAAGTATGGACAGTATTAGTTTAGACCAGGACTGTCAAACTCATGTTAGTGCAGGTTCCACATCCAGACCAACATGATCGACAGGGGATCAGACCAGTCAAGTAATAACAGAATAATAGAGAAATAATGACAATGCAAACTTATGTCCATGTGTCAGAGTGAAAAAAGGAAAATTACTTTGTGAAAATGTTTACATCTACAAACTATCCTTGAAAAATGTGAATAAGCATGAGCAACCTGACATTTCAGGAAAATAAGTCCGTTTTACCAATATTATTACAGCATTACTCCTACTACCACTACAACTACTACTAATACTACCACCGCTACTACTACTGCCAATACTAATACTATTACCACTACTAGTACTACTACAACTACTACTAATACTACCACCACTAATACTACTGCCAATACTAAT
>JAPQRP010000016.1:1163164-1178996 GCA_037367295.1 Apogon hyalosoma | reverse complement strand
ACTACTAATACTACCACCACTAATACTACTGCCAATACTAATACTATTACCACTACTAGTACTACTACAACTACTACCACCACTAATACTACTGCCAATGCTAATACTATTACCACTACTAGTACTACTACAACTACTATTACCACTACTAGTACTACTACAACCACTTCTAATACTACTACCAATACTACTACTACTACTACCTCTACTAGTACTACTACAACTACTACTAATACTAATACTACCACCACTAATACTACTGCCAATACTAATACTATTACCACTACTAGTACTACCACAACTAGTACTACTATTACCATTACCACTACTACTACTACTACTACTACTACAATTACCACTACCGCTAATACTACTAGCAATACTACTACTATTACCACTACTAGTACTACTAGTACTACTAACACTACTATCAATAGTAATACTACTATTACCACTACAAGTACTACTACTACTACTACTACTACTAATACAACTATTACTATTACAACTACTATTACCACTAGCACTACTAATACAACTACAACTACTACTAACTCTCCTACCAATAGCACTGCTACTACTATTATCACTCCTAGTGCTACTACAACTACTCATACTACTACCAATACTACAACTACCATTATCACTGCCACTACCACTACTACAACTACAAGTAATACCACCACTACTACTACTATTATTACCACTATCATTTATACTACTACCACAACCATCCAGAAACTGCACCTCAGACCTGAATTTATTAGATACAGCACTGATTATATGACAAGACCATCATATTAGCTCATGCACTGGCAGGATCCCACCGTCCATGTTTATATACAGTCCACGGCTGCAGCATCGCATCATCACATCCTGCAGAACATTCACACTTAAACTAAACTTAAGCAAGAAAACAAGAAAAAAGCCACGTCCACATACACTGTGATGCATGAGACTGAACTCTTGTTTAGATGACAGACTACGAGTGTAAAGAAATATTTCAAGTGTGGGAATTCAAGTCAGTTTTTGATAGATTTTCTTTTATAGATAGTGATTTTTGAACAGAGACAGTTACAGCCTTTTATAGAACGCCTGCACACTGTACTGGCCAGATTTAATAATAAAATGAAGAAAAAAGTAAAATAAATACATAAATAAAAAATAGTTCCAATGTCCCTGTATGTCAGCATCATGTTCTATTTGAATCAATCCCCAGTTGAATTTGTGAGGTTGTCAGGTTCTGTCTATAGAGTCCTGTGGTCTGGATGCAGGAGATTAATCTACCAATAGAATTCAGTGGTACTTTCACTGGAGGAGAACTCAACTAATTCAAAGTCCACATATGACTTCTATCAGTGATCAATAGGAACTATATTAATATCTGTAACCATTTACATGTTATAAACTATCCAAATATGGACTGTTGTAAGGAAAGGCACATTTTTAATATTTCAAAAAATTCAACAATCTAAATTTGTCAAAACTGTGAACAAACTTTGTAGACATTGTCCCAAGGAAGATACATATAAAATTAAAAATGAATCCAACAGTAGTTTCATCAGAGAAGATGACTGATTGAAATCTAGACATTGGTGACCTTGAGTTTGACCCTTCAAGGTCACACAAGGTCAAAGGTTATGGACCCAAATCAAAGTCCATATATGACTTCCTATTAGTGATCAATAGGAACTATATTGATATCTGTAACCATCTACACGTTATAAACCATCAAAATATGGAGCATTAGAAGGAAAGGCACAGATTTCAGGCATCGTCCCAATGAAGTTATATTTAAAATTTGAAATGAATAGTAATAGTAGTTTTGTCAGAAGATGTTGCTAATGAAAACTGCTAATGAAGAAGATGACAAAAATGACCCGAGAAATCAAATTAACCTCCTGAGGAGGACAGAGGACATAAGTGCACTGCTGAGTCTCCAGAGGTTAACTGTAATTTGCCTGTTGTGTCTGTATTCTCTGGATCCACCGTGGGCCAGACCCTGTGTGTGAAGGAACATAAACAGCCTCCTTTTAATGATCTTTAATCAATCAGCTCATGTTGTGGCCCATTAAATGCACCGTTTGTTTTTTTTCTACGTGCGCATCTCGCTCCTGGGTTTGTGTTTCTTTTCTTTTGCAGAGAGTTTGCTGCATCGCAACGCTCGGCCGTTACCGTGGCAACAGCGGAGGACAAAAAAGACACGCCGTTTGGATATATCTGATACGTGAGCCTCCGATTCCAACAGCTGTTAGTCCTGCTGCGACGGTTTCCTGTTGTTACCAACATCAGGCGCAGACACACAACGCACGAAGACACACACAAGCACACATACGCACACACACACACAGATGAAGACACACACACCTACACACACAGATGAAGACACACACACACCTACACACACACACACACACACAGAGAGATAAAGACACACACACACACACACACACACACACACACACACACTCTTGATGTCGCACTCCCGCTGTTAACCACTCATTTTCTGTCACTCATTTTCCCTCCATTCTCGGTCCGTGCCACCGTCACCATGGCAACCAGCCGACCACACAAACGCGCAAACGGCCGTCAGACTCCACAGAAGTGATTCCCACAAAACACGATCACTGATAATCAATCGACAGCCATCGCACTGCGTCATCGATATTACATCATCATCCTCATCCTCAGTGTTTACTCACATTCCTCGGAGCCGGATCAGGACCTGACTGTTGTAGTTCTGCTCCAGAGCGTCTTCAAAATCCTGCACCTCCTCCTCGCTCTGCTGCTGCACCTCCTCTGAGTGCACCTCCTTCCCAACCTGATGCTCCTTCTCAGCCTGTGACATCTGTTCAGTCTGCACCTCCTCCTGCTGCAGCTGCTCCTCCTCCTCACTCAGCGGGACCTCCTCAATGTACACCTCCACAATCGGATGCCCCTTCTGTCTCTCCTCCTTCTCCTCCTTATTCTCCTGCAGCAACTTCTCACTCTGCTCCTCTTGCATCTCCCCTTTCTCCTCCTCCTGCTGCACCTCCTCGCTTTGCAATGCTTCCACCTCCTCCTGCTCCTCTTGCATCTCCCCTTCCTCCTCCTTTTGTACCTCCTCACTTGTCACTTCTTTCACCTCCTCCTGCTCCTTTTGCACCTCCTCTTCCTGCTGCACTTGCTCCTCCAACTCCTCAGTTTGCTCCTCCAACTCTTCCTGTTCCTGCATCATCTCCTCCTCCTGTTGCTTCACCTCCTGCTCCTTTTGCACCTCCTCTTCTACCTGCTGCACTTCCTCAACCTCTTGCTCCTGTTGCACCAACTCTTCTTGCTCCTCCTCTTCCTCCTCTTCCTCCTCCTGCTTCACCTCCTCCTCCTCCTCCTCCTCTTCGTCCTCCTGCAGCTGCAGCTCCTCCACCTCCTCGTTCATCTTGTCGTGGAGGAGCAGAAGGAGGCGTTCGCTGTCAGAAACTGTTCACAAAAGCAGAGTTTGAGGCGCTCTCAGACCGACTGAATCGTGAAAACATTGACGCTGATCATTTGTGTTTGATGGAACTTCTTCCAACTTCCTGTGATGTCACCTCAGGGCTCGGCCAATCAGCTGCGATCTGATCCTTTTGGGGCAGCCGAGGGGTTAAAGGTCACAAAATGAGCAGAGTAGTTCTTTGCGGTCCCTGAAAGTTGAAGCTGACCGTCAAAAAGAGCTGATCACGTGACGACTCGTGCCTTCAGTAGATGACGGCTCCACACACCATCGCTGCCGCCGCAGAATGATCCGGATGAACGTCCCGGAGCATCGCCGTGGCAACGTAAGGAGGAAGTCGACCGACAGTAAAGACAGAGTGGAAGGAGAGAGAGAGGAGAGCGATGGAGGAGGACAAAGGAGAAGCAGAGAACATCGCTGAGTGTTTCCGTGGTAACTCAGTAGCGGTTGCTAAGAGTGATGGAATCCTGCATCCAACAGACCTCCCTCCTCCTCCTCCTCCTCCCTTCTGCCAAATTCAAACACACATAACTTTACGCTCAGCTCAAACGACACACAGGCATCTCCATCCGTCGCCGCCTGCTACTGGCAGAGTGTATGTATGTGTGTGTGTGTGTGTGTGTGTGTGTGTGTGTGTGTGTATGTTTTGTACAGATGATGTAATGTTACTGGGGACAATTATGACTGAACCTCATCCTCGGTCCAGAGGTAGAACCACATCTACAGCCTGGAGTCCTGCTGCCGCCCCCTACAGCCTGAAAGTGTCACTACAACATATTAGAAAACTTGGTCCAAACGTCAACGTCCTCCCTCCTCTTGCCTTCTCCCATTCTGCACAGACTCAGTAGACGTGTCATCGCTGTTTGTCACATAAATAATGAAATAAAGACTCAACAGCTTGATGGAGCCGTTTATATCCACAGAGGGAGCAGATCGCCTCCTCGCCTCCACTGTGTTACTACAGTTGCTTCCAAATGGATGTCCAGCGTGGAGCTGCATTACTGTCATTTACTCAGAAAATGCATTAGTTAAAGCTTCTATCAGATTAAACCAGGGGTGTTAAAAATGTGGCCCGTGAGCCAAAATCAGCCGCTAAAGAGTCCAATCCCTCCCATGAAATGCAAAAATTATACTGAAGATACAAACAGTGAAGGATGTTGAACTGTTTTAGTTCAGATTCCACATTCAGACCAATATGATCTAAAGTAAAATGATAACACAATAACCTATAAATAATAACTTCAATTTTCTTCTTGGTTTAATATGAAAAAAATAATATTACATTATGCCTATAAACAATGACAACTCCAAAATGTTCTCTTTGTTTTTTAGTGCAAAAAACCCATCAAATTCTGAATATATTTACAAACTATTTTTTAACAATAAAATGTGATCAACAGTAATCTGAACAAATATGAACAACCTGAAATGTCTAAAGAAAATACAGTGCAATTTAATCTAGAATCTGTTAGGAATGGTTGTCATTTTATTTGCATAACAGGATAATTTGTGTGTCCATTAAAGGTGGGAAAGGAGATGTTTTTCTGGAGCATTTTTTACTATATTGCTTAAAATCCCCTTGACACCCCAAATGCAACCAATTAATTAAATGCTCTAACACAAAAATAAAAAAATTTTAGTCACCTGTGGAACAGACAGGACTGAAAAAACACCATTCAATCATTTTAACCGACCCATTAAAATGACTGAATGGTGATATGTCTATCAAACTCAACTGCCATTTGTCCCTCCCCCCCTTCCCCCCTCTGTGCACGAATCACGCATTCTCAGATGCTTGGAGCACTGGTAAAAGAAACAAAGCCAGAGCCAGAGCTAGGCTAGCTATATTAGCAATATTAGGATGTAAAGTTCCAATCACGAGAGAATGTAACGTTAGCCAGCAAATTGATGCAGAGCTCGTGAACCCTCGGGAACAAGTATTCCGCGTTCCGGTACTCTGGAGGTGTGGCTTCAGGGGGATGTCTGAAGAAAGGAGTTTGGACTTTTGAATTGTGTATTTTCAAAATGTAGCTTGCTCGAACCGTTTTTTTTCCAGGATCTCCTACCCCACCTTTAAGAACTTTATATCATCTGTGTCATAACAAGTATGGTGTCCCTCAGGGTCCCATTCTTGGACCAGTCCTTTTCTCATTAACCATGCATGTGAATAATCTGAACAAATATGAATAACCTAAAATGTCTAAAGAAAATTAAATGCAATTTTACCAATATTCTGCCTGTTAGTAAATGTTTTGTGCCTTTGTAGATCCAATCTATTTAATGTACACGTACAAATGATATGTTGAGGCATGATATTATTAAAATTGCTATTTTTATTTCAGTTTTTTCAGGTTATTCACATCTTTTTTGTTTGGATAGTTTGTAAATGTAAATGTTTTCCTAATTTAATGCAATTTTTTTGCACTAAAAACAAGAGACAATTTTGGAGTTGTCATTATTTATAGGTTATTGTGTTATAATTTTACTGGTCTGACCCACTGGAGATCAAACTGGGCTGAATGTCAGTGATTTATTTCCATTTATTATAAAATTATGCTCTGTAATTTGCATTTTTCAGTGTAAATCATGTATTTTCCTATATTTAATTCACTGATCATGTAGATGTTTAATAAAGCTCAGCGTAAATTCAAAGGGTTTATATCAAAACAAGTGACTTTTCCAGTCTATCATTAATGGAACATAAATCAAGTGTCTCCATCCACTGTCATTTATCAAACTCCATGTGTTTGTTTATTTATTTATTTTTTGTGGCTTATTTTGTTCTTCTTATGTATCATTTTTGTCAATTCATTATTCAGTTTGTTGATTTTATTGATTATTTTGGCTGTTTTTGTTCATTTTCTTGCTGTTTTTTTTATTTCATTTAATTTTTTTTGGGTTATTTTTTCATGTAGTGTATTATTTTGTAAATTGTATAAATTTTTGTTCATTTTATTTACGCTTTAAAAAACAAAAAAAAAATTAAATCAAACTCTGTGGGTTTATTTTTTTTTCTTCAGTTTTGTTCAGTTTGTTTTTGTTCTGTTTTATTTTTTAGTTTTTTTTTTAAATCATGTTTGCCGTTGTCAGAGGATGTGGTGGTGTTCAGAAACTGGCTGTGCTCTGTCAGTTCACATCCACCCACCTGCTCAACGCCCTCATCTTTTTTCAACAGAATCAGATGAGAAAGTGCTGCAGCGTCTGTCACTGTACGAGTCCATGCACAGCAGCGTCTGTTTCATCTGATTCACTTCATTCACAGGGTCTGAATCAGTTCAACTATTAAACAACCTGATGCCATTGTGTCCTTCTGTTACTGCAAATTAATGCTAGTTTTTATCATCACGTCTGCATTAAAAAAACCTCATAAACTAGGACTGTATCAGGTTTTTACCAGGTCTTGGGGTTCTTGGCGGTGCAGGGTCCTGGGGGTCCGAGGACTCGTCTCCCGAGGCTGAGTCTGTTACTGATCTGAGGCAGTCGATGAATGGCTTTGGTCGGATAAACAGAATCACCTGGAAAAGAAAGAAAACACAGGAACAATATGGGTTTAACCCTCGGGTTCAGTTATAGTCAGGACGAAAACCTACACAAAACTGACAGGAAAACAGTACAGATTCATATTTGACCTAGTGATGTCCCCATTTGGATCTTTTTTTGCTTCCAATCCAGTCTTTTTAGGATTAATTTTGCTGATACCGATCCAATACTGACTTTTTACAATGAAATTTCGATTCACATTTGTTTCATCTTTCTCTCATAGTTGTTTCAGAAATAAGAAGCTTCTCTCTGTGTCACTGAAAGGGTTAAAGAACTGAATCACATTAATCACTGCAGTCATTTTAATTATCTAATGAAAGGATCTGAATTATTTACCAAGTTAAATCCAGATAATGAGTTTTTTTTTTTTTTTGCTGTGCCTTATCTTATCACTGAGGTTCAAATATTTTTTCCCTTTTGCTCAGAAAAATCTGTACTTTCTACTCTTTACATTTTCAACTGACTCTGTCTTTTAGGGAACTGTTTTTATTTTGCACATCTTTCCCAATGTGCTAATGCTATGCGTCGTGTGTCTGTGTGTGCGTGAGTGTCTGAATTTCCATACAGAGATAATAAAGTCCGATAACCTTTAACCTTTCCAACATTACTGATTCAGCCTCGATGAACTGATCAATAATCCAACAGTTCTATGAAAAGACCGTCCTATGGTGCAGATCAAACGCAACAATATAATTTTCATCATACATATACTGTATCATTATTCACTAAATCTGTCTCCATTGCACTCATTTGAGTTCATTTTTTTTAACTTACACACCAACATTAATGACTCCCCAAAGCATAAAAAACACACCTAAAGTCTAAACTGATGTACAAAATGTGATTAAAAAAAAAAATCCAATAATGGCACCATTTCTGAGACACCACTTATTCCATGTTCATTCCTTCACAATACAAATCTTTAAGGATGGTTACAGATGTATTTAATGTTTAAGAATGGATTAGTTTATAGTTTGTAGTATCCACATTCTACTGTATAACCACATCATTTTAATTACGTACAATATTTTTGCACTTATTTATGGTTTTTTTTTTAAATTATTTTGATAATATATTGTCTAGTACATAGACAGTGCGTGTGTGTGTTTAGTGCATTTATTTGTTTTTTGTGGTATTGATAATTCTAAGTCCTGCTACTTAAATTATCCTTGCACAAAGCAACTGTAACACAATAAGTTCCCCAGGGATAAATCAAGTATTCAGATTTGATGATGATGATTATTACTATTATATCTTGAAATTAGAATTTATTAGAAAGACGATCTCTACCAGCAAAGCATTCCTAGTATGTGTTTATTGGCGAGTAAAGATGTTTATGATAATAAATAAGGCCTGGTTTATAATGATTATTACCTTATTACCTGACATTTAACCAATTATTTCTAATGTTTGTATTATCATTATCGTCAGAGTGGAATTTCTTTAGCTCCACTGACTCCTGAGAGAAAGCTCCATCTGAAGTAAAGACTTAAACCCATCATCATGAGCATGTGTCTTCCTCTAGTGGTCAGAGCCGTAAATTCACCTGCTTTATTCCCTTAAATGTCTGCAGGATCCTTGTCATAGTCTCCTAAATCAAAAATAATCAGCATTTGAACAAAACAAGCCACAAACTGAACAAAATTGGAGAAATAATAACAACATAGGCAACAAAGTGTAGAAAAATAAGCAACAAAGTGAACAAAAACAAATAAAATAATAAAATTAATCAACCTGAACAAAATGAATTTAATGTTCAGTTAATGATATATTTTACTGAAAAAGGCACGTATATATATATAATTACATTTTAATTTACTGAGTTTTACTGAACATCTACATAATCAGTGAATTAAATATAGGAAAATACATAATTTACACTGAAAAATGTAAAATACAGAGGATAATATAATAATAAATGGTGATAAATCACTTAATAATGGGTAAATAGCGAGAATAAATAATTTGGGAACTGACGTAAAAGTAGTTGTGGGTCTTTATGGATTTAAACATGATAATGTGTCAAAGTCCAGACTTCATGAACTCACATGATGGTCAGATAACGGAGCCTCGGTGCCGTCTAAATGCTGGATTTCACCCCTGCACTGAAAACGTATCTCCAATTTAGTAATCTGGATTAAATGGATCCGATAAAAGGCACATTTTGTCAGATTTATGACAAAAGAGCAATAACACCACAGACGATCGAGCCAAACTAGAAGAAATCACAACAATAGAGGGGGGGGAAAAAAAGAACAGAGGCAGCATCAGCATTAGCATTAGCATTAGCAAAATGTCATCAATACCAGAACATAAAAGACCACAGGAGGGATGAAACGAGACCAGAAAACCCTGTAGAAACATGCTCAGATAAAACAAACCACAGAAAACTTAGACCCTGAATACACCTCACATAATAAAGTGGAAGAACAGTAAATATATGCTTTGAATGTAATGAGGACCATGCATGTTTGAACACAGTTACAGTTCCGGGTCTAATTATTAAACAAACCAAAAGAGACTAAAACTTGCGCTGAATGCTTATATGACAGGCTGTATGACTGCTTGGTTCAAAATATTTCAATTAATAAAAGTTATAATGTGAAAGAATACAATGAATGTGCTCTTGTCGCTCCTGTTTGTATGAATAGAATCCAGCCGCTTCGTTTCTTCCGCTTCATTCTAACCGCCATTCTGACGGATTACAATGCGCATGCGTAAATGAGATCTGGAACATGACGACCGTTTACGAAAGGGCCAACCGCACAGCAGAGATCTGAAGCCCCGCCCCTTCCAGGTAAATCCTATTGGACAGAGTCAAGTCACTTTTAATCCTGTGATTGTCAGTTTAAACATAATTTACAAATCAGGATTTTTTTCCCTTTTTTGCCAGTTCTGTTTTTACATATAATTCATTATGTATAGTTTGTCTTGTGTTCTGTTTTTATTCTTATATTCTGTATATTCTTATCTATCTATCTATCTATCTATCTATCTATCTATCTATCTATCTATCTATCTATCTATCTATCTATCTATTGCTTTGTGTTGTTGTATCTGAATTTTTGCATCAAGTAGTGTGTGTGTGTGTGTGTGTGTGTGTGTGTGTGTGTGTGTGTGTGTGTGTGTGTGTGTGTGTCTGCACAGTTCTGAGAAATGTAGACATTTTTAACAGGCCCATTTGGTACCAACAGTTGAGAAATAGTCCCATCTCCACATTAAATATCTTGGCAAGTTGATCAGACCAATATTTTGGGTGATATTAGTAATTTTGGAATACAGTAGCATTATAATCACGTTGCGTTGTCCATGGTGGTTGACTGGAAGCGCAGTACCATGCTGCATGATGGGAAATGAAGTTAAAAACGGGAACGACGCATTTACTAACTTCAGTCCCTAGATATCGGTATAAATGTGACCCATGGTTCCCTGCAGGTCAACGCTACACTATGAAGATATACAGTAATGCGTTGACCCGCGGGGAACCATGGGTCATATTTAAACCGATATCTAGGGACTGAAGTTAGTAAATGTGTTGTTCCTGTTTTTAACTTCATTTCCCATCATGCAGCATGGTACTGCATGGACAACACAACATGATTATAAGACTATTGTATTCCAAAATTACTAATAGCTCACAAAATATTGTATTTTTATAATATAAATATTGTTGCGACTTTCCGGTCCTTTTAAAGTCGCTGGAGAGGTAGAGGTTAGCTCCTGTAAATTCAGGACACGCTACAGCTCTTTCTAGGAAGCCCGCTGAGTCCAGGTAAGTTTCACGTCTTTTAATGTGAACAGACAGTTACTGCAACGGCCTCTGATGACACACGCACATTAGATGGCAAAGGCACACTGTTCGTGAATGTGTAAAAGAAATTAAACTGAAAAAGGTGGTCAACAAAAATTACGGCTACTTAAACTATGTAACCTATAGGTGTCATCCCTGTGGCCATGTGACCCAAACCCTGCACATCACCGTGGCAACCAGACCAAACAAATCCAAAAACGAATAATCCACAATATACGGCTCCTATATAGAAATAAATATAAAAACACTCTATTAAAACACAATCTGAACAACAATATGTACTAGACAAATATTATCAGTGTGATAAATAAAATAAATATACATAAATAAGTGTTCCTCGGAGCAAATTGCCTCAGTCATATTTTTTTTCAGGTCACAGCTGATGATGTAAAATGAATCAACAGTGTTAGAGTAAAGTCATGCAGACGTCCCAATTGGGCCAAAAAGTATGACTTAGGTGATTATGCTACGAGGCTAACGATGTTAGCGTAAAACACTGTAATTACACAGATAAACGGGACATTTAAAGCAACCTTTGAATGACATGATCTGTGTAAGAAGTATCTACATCAATAATCATCTAAGATCCTGAAGGACGGAGGAACCCTTGACTTTGACAAACCCTCCAGACCTTCATCATCATCTTCATCAGTCGGGTTCAACCACAGTCACGTGGTTCATGCTCAGGTGCATTAATTACAGTTTGTGTCTATACGTTTTAGTTTTTCTGATTCTTAAAGCACGAACAGAAATGAAAGGAACCTGATCCGACAGCAACGACGTCCAGACTCTTCAGATAATCAGCGTGTGTTCGAGTGGGCGTCTGTGTTGTCGATGTAAATAAACCCTCATGGCAACAGCTGGCTCTGATTGGTCTTCTGGCTAATTACTTGTTAATTGAGCCTTCATAATCAACACAAACTCTGGAGAGTCATCCAAAGATGAGTGAGTGGGCAGCAGTGGGAGATCTGGTATACGTGGCCTTTCAGGGACCGGGACCTCCTTCCACAGTGACACATGAAGACACCAGCTCCTTAATAAGACGAACCCAGAACCCTGGTGACGTAAACGACTGAATTAGACGCTGAGAGCCATCGCCAGGTCAGAATTAGGTTCGCACGAGTTTTTGGGAAATGAATGGAAGTCAATGCAACGTCCCCTGAACACACCACGACCCAGTGTGTGTGTGTGTTGTGTTAATGTATTCAGGTCTTTGTTTGTCAAAAGGCTTTCGACACTATAAGTAGGACACGAGTGGAGCCGAAAGACAATGTTTACCCATAAAGCATCAGAGTAAAGCTCAAAAGCATCCAGTTTATCCGTTAGTACGACTGGATTAAATACATCGATGGAATATTCCCGAGATTAGAAAAACATTTGAACGCATTTTAACTCTTTAACTCGACGTAGATGATCAAATTCATAAGTTAAACCTCTCATCGTGTTATAACTCAAAACGCTGGTCTACAATTTTTTATGTATTTTTTTAAATAAATGATTTTCCTCGGATCAAATGTGTTAAAACCGTATGTACTTTAATACGATGAATGTAACCGAAGTGCTGTTTATCTGATGTTTTGGATGCATATGATCAAATGTTATTCCACATATATATTGGTTTATGTCTATTTACAGTAGATTTGTAAACTTTCAGTAAATACAGCCTGTGAAGTGAATGTATTGTCATGTAAAAAGCACAAAGAATGCATTAAAATACACTTAACACATGCTGAAATACATTTAAAAAATTCACAGAAAACTACTAAAATACACACAAATTTGCCAAAATACTCATAAACCACACTAAAATGCACTAAAATTTGCTAAATGCATTATCTGAGCATCTGCAGGTTTGATGAAGCTGAATTTATGACTTTTTATGACATTTTCCCCAGTGTCTTTGGTCAAATGTTAGATCTTACATTCATATAAATAACAGTCCAACAGGCCTCATTGTAATTATACACCAACATGCACAAACAAATACACAACACACGAAATTTAATTAAAAATGCATTAACATATACAGAAAATAAACTAAAATGCACTTTAAAACAAATACTTAAAAAGGAATTTTTTGGTGAAATTTAGCATATTCCTTAGTGTATTTTTTGTGCATGTTGGTGTCATTCAAGGGTGGATCAGGTGTGAGCTTTAAGGTCTTGAACGTCAGTAGCAAAAAGGGTCATTTTAATGCATTTCAGTGTATTTTAGTATATTTCTTGTATATTTTTGTGCATTTTAGTGTTTTGTTTTTTTTTGTGGAATTCAGTGTATCATTTAGTGTATTTTTTGTGCATGTTGGTGCATACTAACTATGATGCCCATTCTACTGTTATTTATATGAATGTAAGGTCTGAAATTTGACTAAAGGCACTGGGAAAAATGTCTTAAAAAGTCAGAAATTCAGCTTCATCGAACCTGCAGATACACAGTGAAGAACTGAAGCCACTTTTCTTCACTTCCTAACTTCTCTATGATGCTTCTGCTTAAGTGATGGAGATGTGGACAGTAGGTGCAACAAAAGCATCAATTTAATATAATAGAAGAGAAATAAAAACACAGTGAAAATGATTCAGCTGCACCAAAATGAAAATGGCATAAGAGATGTAACAAGATGTGATATAAAACAAGATCAAAACACTTATATTAAAGTACTTTAAAAGTATAACTGTTGCTTCAGTTCTCAGCTCTACTTTCAACCACAACAAACTGTGCAAAAAGCGTAAACTTTGCCTGTTCCTGTTGTAAATAAATGATGTGATTCTGTAGTTGAACAGCTGATGGAGGCAGAGGTAAAGCAGTCTGACCTGTCGATGTTTCCTTACGTGGCGTCGCTGTCACCACCGTCATCTTTCTGTCCAGACTTGAACAGAAGGAGCCCATTGTCAGCAGGAGGAGGAGGAGGAGGAGGAGGGAGGCTCCTGGCTAATGGAGGACATGTCCATGCTGTATGGTCTTCATTCTGCTGAGCTCTGCCTCCTCTGGGTCTGAACGCTGAAGGGTTTGTGTTCTAACAGGAAGTGGCGGCTGAAGAGTGTCAGTGTGTGTGAATCTCACATCAGCTGGGTTCACATACACATTAAAGGGGCAATTTGTGAAACTACGATGACAGAATCCCCTTCAGATACAGGCAGAAGGGGGCAGTATTTGGCCCAGTCCCAATTCACCCCTCAGCCCCTCCCGCTCCATTTTGCACATTTACGTGAAGGGGTAGGGGTGTCCCGATTCTTGATGAGTCGGAGGGGAAGGGCTAAGGGGGAGGGCTGTTTGACCCTCCAAACGGAGATTTTTCAGGACCACACTACAACCAGAGGGGTAGGAGAAATCCCCCATAATTCTGTTCAAATCGTCGGCAAGATGGAGGTAAACACAGCGAAAAAGTGCAACAGTGATGAAAGAGGGGGAGGGGGGGCAAGGGGTGAATTGGGATTAGGTTTTACACCACATGGTGGTTTTGATGGAGATGCATCCGTTCATGTGCATTGATTGGACATTTAACAAACTATCAGTATCAGTAGAACTTAGTTTTAGTATATCTCTTGTATACTTTAGTGTATTTTAACTTATTTAACTTTCTCATTCTGATTCACTATCATAGAAAAAACTGATCAGTAAACATGAATGCAAAGTAAAAACATACCAGTGAATGTTTTGAAATTCATCTGTTGGAATAAACATAGAGGCAACAAGACGGTGGGAACGTGAAGTTTTCTGCTTCTTTTATTGCTGAATTACAGTTTGTGGTTTGGTTTGATACAATCTAACAAAACACAGAGGTGAAAATAGGAACAAGCACCAAAAAAAAATAAATTAATTAATTAATTAAGAAAACATGAATAAAACACACAAAAGAACAAACACAGTCCTTAAAAAAGTCATAATTATCTTAAACATCCTGCATGTCCTAGTTTCAGTGAATCTAACTGGTTTTCCACTGCATTAACGCACTAATCTAACACATAGATCCGACGGTTCATTGTTAGAGTTTCTGCTTGGAAGTTATTCGGATAAAACCTATGAAATATCCGGTTAAAGCCTGGTCTATGTGTATTTTTATCACTGCTCTTTGAAGACTAGCTCCTCCGAAGAAAAATATGTTCCTATATTTGTAAATTTCTGCAAAAACCAGACAGTCTCAGTGTTTGAGAACCAGGATTACACATGGTTTGCAGAAACGTACGAGTGCACCATCTCTTCCCATCTGTTTGCTGAATGACCAGCCTTGTTTGCACCAACAAAACATGGAGAATCTGTATGGAGAAGTGAAGAAAGGGTTCATATTTAGACAAACTGGCCCTTTAATAAAACCATCCACTCAGTTCATGCATGTAATTCACTTCAACCCGTAAAGACCCGAACATCTGCTGTCGACCAAAACATCTAAACTGTTTAATACCTGTTGATCCACTAATCCTATCAATACATGTAAATAATTGGTGTAAAATACAGTTCTTCATCTTTTCATGGTCATCAGATACGACCCATTTGGACGTTCAGAGGCTCCGTAGTTACCGTGGAAACACCGTTATCTTCTACAGTAAAACCCATGGAGTTGAATCAGTGACAGTGGATGGAAACGTCCATTTTTATACTCAGTTACTTATATCGTTGCTGAAAAAGTCACTTTTCTTCAGTTTTCTGTTTTCTAATATAACAGCCCTCAACTTTAACCTGAGCTTTGATGAACATCTACATGATTTAACCCATAAAGACCCAGTGGTACTTTTATGGCAGTTCGCAAATTAATTTTTCTCTCCGTTTAATCATTCTTAAGGGATTTGTCACCGTTTATTATAATATTATCTTCTATATTTTGCATTTTTCACTGTAAATCCTCTGTTTTCCTATGTTGAATTTCCTATATTTAATGAAAAGTCAGAGTTAATTAAAAGATCATGATATCAAAACAGAAGAAAAAGTGAGTTTGTCAGCAAAATCTGTCCTGAACTGAACATAAACCCAGTGTCTCCATCCACTGTCATTGATCCAACTCCATGGGTTTTACTGGT
>JAPQRP010000016.1:1146904-1158613 GCA_037367295.1 Apogon hyalosoma | reverse complement strand
GTGTGTGTGTGTGTGTGTGTGTGTGTGTGTGTGTGTGTGTGTCTGTGTGTGTGTGTGTGTGTGTGTCTGTGTGTGTGGGTGTGTGTGTCTGTGTGTGTAAGTGTGTGTGTCGGTGTGTGTCTGTGTGTGTGTCGGTGTGTGTGTCTGTGTGTGTCAGTGTGTGTGTCGGTGTGTGTCTGTGTGTGTGTCGGTGTGTGTCTGTGTGTGTCAGTGTGTGTGTCTGTGTGTGTGTCTGTGTGTGTGTCAGTGTGTGTGTCGGTGTGTGTCTGTGTGTGTGTCGGTGTGTGTCTGTGTGTGTCAGTGTGTGTGTCGGTGTGTGTCTGCGTGTGCGGTGTCATGTTAAGGTGAGCTCCAGGCTTCGCTGCTAAAAGCTTGTATGACACTGCGATCTGATCTGGGCACAGTTTAATAAAACATGAACAAAACTTCACATCTATTATTTAAGACAAAGGCTCAGGAGAGGAGATGTCCAAACAAGTGTCACATGTCAGAGGAGACCCTTCAGCCCGCTTCCTCCTACCCATAATCCTCTGGGCTTAAGGGGACTGTTTCCTGTTTTCATTTTCACTGGGCTGAGCTCCAGATGCAGAACTCAAACAGGAAAACACAAAACAGACCAGATGTTTGATGGTTACACTGGTCTGCAAGTCAAAGTCTGACCGTATTTGGACAGTGGTAGATGATGCAGAAGCTGATGCTAAACGTTATCTTACTGACACGATACAACGGTGTCAGTCAGGAAAAATGTACTATTTATTTGTGTTGGATTTGTGTCAGATTTAAGGAGTAATTATCAAATTAAGAAGAATTTAAGGCCTTTATTTAGGACAAACAATAACATGTGCAAAAAATACACAAAAACATTAACAAATGCATTAAAAAAACACATAAAATATACTACAATACTCAAAAATGTGCTAAAATACTCATAAAATACGCAATAATTTTATGAATATTTTAGCATTACTCATACAATTTGGACAGTGATGATCTGTTGTGTTATATTCATGCTTCACGTATTTGGACAGTGATGGACAGTGGGTAAGCTAATGCTAACCATTAGCTAAGCTAATGCTAAACGTTAGCTTATTGCAGTTGTTCTCAAATCCGGTCCTCGTGGCCCGATATCCTGCATGTTTTAGATATTTATTTCCCTCTTCCATCACACCTAGAAACCATTCCATCATTATCATTCTTCTGCAGAACCTGATAATGAACTGATCATTAACTGAACCAGGTGTGATGGAAGAGAGAAACATTTAAAACACGCTGGACACCAGTCACCGAGGCCCGTATTTGAGAACCACCGAGGCCCGTATTTGAGAACCACTGGCTTAGTGTAAAACAGCGTCAGTTCAGAAAAATTTCCATTTTAGTCACGTCGGTTTTAAGGAGCAATTATCAAATTTAAGGACAATTTAAGGCCTAAATTAAGGACAAATTTAAGATGCCAACTTGCACAAAAAATACACTAAAATACACAAAATATTCTAAATACAAGCTGCTAAAGCTCATACCTGAACGCCTCCACCCATGGATGATTACTGGAATTATTATACACCGACTTACACAAAAAAAACACTTAAACACCCCCCCCCCCCCCACACACACACACACACACACACACACCCACACACACACAAAAGCATTAAAATGTGCTAAAATACACTAAAATACCCAATAAATATGCTAAATCATTATCAGTGTATCTGCAAGTTTGATGAAGCTGAATTTCTGACTTTTTAAGACATTTTTCTGGTCGTCTTTGGTCAAATTTCAGACCTTAAATTCACATAAATAACAGTCTAACAGGCCTCATATCTATTATACACCAACACGCACTGAAATATACACAAAAGAATACACTAAGTTTCACTAAAAAATACACTAAAATATACAGAAAATACACAAAAATATACTATCAGGTGGGCACCTTGACCACATCTAATACCATCAGGTTAAACTATTATTTCACTGGTTTACAAGTAGAAAACCTCCAGAATAAAATAAACTTAACCCAGTTTGAGTGTGCAATAAATGTAAATTCAGTGTAAACATTGGTTGTCTGTAGTTTCACAGGTACAGTTTATGTCTAAATGTGAAATCATGAAAATTATGAGAGTTCTCTGAAAACAGAAGTGTGCACATATGGACACAGATGGATGATGGGTAAGCTGATGCTAAACGTTAGCTTACTGACAGTAAAACAGTGTCAGTCAGAAAAAATGTATAATTTTTTTGTGTCGGAATAGTGTTGGATTCAAAGATTAATTATCAATTTTGAGGATAATTTAGGCCTTAATTTAGGACTAACTTAAAACACCAACTTACAAAACAATTACACACAAACCCCCCCCCACACACACACACACACAAAATGCATTAAGTTATACATAAAATATGTTAAATACACTGTCAGAGTATCTGCAGGTTTAATGAAGCTGAATTTCTGATGTTTTTAGACATTTTTCTGTTCGTCTTTGGTCAAATTTCAGACCACTTTACAGAGAAAATATCATAATATCATTAATTGCATATGTGGGATTTTTATCTTCTGTATTTTGCACAGATCACATCTACAAATACACAAAACATTTAATAACAGGTAGAATACCGGTAAAATTACACTTTTCTTACGACATTTCATGTTCTTCATGTTCAGGTTATTCGTGATTTTTGTGAAACTATAGTTTGTAAATGTAAATATCTTTGTATTATTTAAATTTTTCACAGTAAAGCAAAGAGAAAAGTCTGCAGTTGTCCTTATTTATATGTTATTGTTATTATTTTACTGGTTCTGATCCACTTAAGCTCATACTGGTCTGAATGTGGAACCTGAACTCAAAGGATTGTTAATATGTTCGGTGTCATCTTTGCGTTTCACAGATTCATCCCACGGGCCGTAGGTTTGACACCCCCCGTATTAACTGATCAGGTTTATTGTTCGGCTAAAGTCCAGTTGGTCTGTCGAACCTTTATATTTTCCGTTGTGTGTTACCTCTTTGTGAACTTGCTTGATGAAATCACAACAGTCCTGGATGTGAGGCAGCAGATCAGTGTCTGGATGATCCTGGATGCTGACGGTTTTGTAGATGAACAGATCGGGGAAAACGTTCTCCACTCCGAAGGCCACGTTCAGGATGTGAGAAACCTGAAACGGATGTTCAGTCTGTTGGATTATTTATTATTTGTTGGTATAAATAAACAGTATAAATGAACCCATGTGTCTTCTCAGGTAAAACAGAGGTTAATGTTCCGGTATCCAGGTGAGCATATTATGCACACTTTGTACGTCATGTTATTAAAGGTCACATTATTAATTTATTTTAGGTCAGAATTCAAAAGTTGTTCATTTTTGCATGATTTTTATAATTCTGACCCATCCACTAAAATCAGCACATTGTAAACAGTGTTAAGCTCCTACACTAACACCCTTGTGCCAAGTGAGTACAAAATACACATAAACACATTTTAGCATTTAACCTAGAACAAAAAATAATAATGAATATTAACTAGTGTAGGTGTTAATCATTGACATATGCCAGGATGAAAAAAAAAACAAACAATAAAAGTAATACAATGTTTATGTAGATTATTGAAAAAAATTATATATTTTTTGTGTTTTTGCATAAAAAAAATGGTTTGTTTACGTTACAAACATGGCATTTAAAGGTTGAAAATATGACAGTTATTGAGTATTTGGTATTTTTTCTTCATGGCTCAAGTTGCCAAAATACAAAACAAAAAAAAAAAGTTAAAAAGTTAAAAACAAACTGCATGAAAAACATTTTGACATTACTACGGCACTGTGCAGATTATGCACTTTAGGTGTTTAGAAGGACCTCTGTGGGCGGGATAATGGAGGGTTAAAGTAACAAGTCAATACAGCACCAGACACACTTCATTCAGTGCTTGTTTCTGTGTTTTCTACGTTATATATTAATAATGAAAACATCCCGTCTATGAAGGAACACATGGAATTATGAAGTAAATCAGATTTTAGATTCTGTAAATCAGCCACGTTTTGCTTCTCTGACAGATTTTCACAGTAAACACAGTAACAGTAAAGTCTGGGATGAAACACAACAGGTTTATTAATATTAAAATGAATGAAACAGACGAATCTGTACGACTACTGAGTGAAACAGGAAACATCATTATTCCACTTAAAGAACAGACGCTCCTGTAAAATCTCATTAAAACAGCTGGATTCAATTCACTGTATTTAAATGTCGCGTTTTTACTTTAAAATACTGAAAAATGTCCCAAGGTTCATATTGTAGTATTTATAATAAAGATCTGCGAAGTTCTGCCAAATATGCCGATGTACTGGATCATATGAAGTGAATTTATTTCCATCGACGGGCCGGGGATTGATGGGACCAGTAGAGGGAGTAGTGAGTCACTGCAGCCTTGAGTCTGTCCATCTCAGTGCGTTGAAAACTAATGACAGGACATTGTTGATTTTCCTGTGATCATTATTCCAACAGACGCAAGTTCAGCCAAATATCATCCAAATAAACTGGTTTTACGCGAAAATATTTTATCAAAGCATTGACAAAATAAAACAGACGAACTGTCAAAAACATCAGACTTTAACGGGTGGAGACTCGCAAAAGATTCGTATTATTACATTTAATAAATTATACTTTTGACACAGTATTTTCATTTTACAGCATTAGTACTTTTATTTACTACCAGTATTTTATTCAACTTTATTTGATTAACTGTATTTTTACTGTTGTACTAATGTAATGGTACACAGCAGAGTAGTTTTATGTTGTATTAGTTTGACCTTTACTGTAATAAAATATGTGCATAAGACATTATCTGTGCAGTATTCTGTGTTTCCACTTCAGTACCTTGTGTTTTCTTAAAGTACCGAAGTCATGTGCAGCATCTTGTGAACCTGCAAACACACACACACACACGCACACACACACACACACACACACACACACACACACACACACACACACACACACACACACACACACACACACACAGAGTTAGCTGATTACACAGTAATTACATCATAATTACGAGGGTAATCAAGTAATTACTGAGGTAATGACACACTAATTAATTAGTGGATTAGTGAGATAATTAGTTATCTGGTCCACCAGGTCATCATAGGTGGTTTTGGGGACAGGTTCCAGTGTCTGGATCTGGTCCTGGTCCTGGATCTGGACTTGGACCTGTCTCTGGATGTGGATGGATCTGCTACAGGTCATGGGGTCGCCCTGGTTCGGCGGGTCATGTCTAGCCCCGCCCCCCACGTCCACAGATCAGGTTACATCCACTGACGGACGGGTTTAAAGGGTTTCATCACAGCTCAGGTTGACACGGAGACGTGGGTGTAAATAAAGATGGCCGACGCCGTTTAACCACATGGTGTTAACCTTCTGACATCCAGGTGAGCACATTAATGCACTCTGAACTTCATGACATAAAAGGTCACATTATTTTTCACTATTTTCACTTTTAGGTCAGAATTCAAAAGTTGTTCATTTTTGCATGATTTTTAAAATTCACACCCATTCACTAAAATCAGCACATTATCAACAATGTTAAATTCCTATATTAACACCCTTCTACTAAATGAGTACAAAATGCACGCTGACACACGTTAGCATTTAACATTTGACCTAGAACAAAAAATAAAAGTGCGTATAAGCCAGGATGAAAAAAAAACCCAAACTAATCCAATTTTTATGTAGAATACTGAAAAAAAAAAAGTTTCAATGTTTTTTTGTGTAAAAAAAATATGGTTTGTTTACATTACAAACATGGATTTTAAAGGGTTAAAATATGACAATTATTGAGTATTTGGTATTTTTTTTGTTTATGGCTGATGATGAAATACAAAAAAAAAGTTCAAAACAAACTATGAAAAATATTCTGACATTATTACTGTGCAGAATACACGCTTTAGGTGATTAAAAGACGTCTATGGGTGGGATAATGAAGGGCTAATGACCCTCTTATTATTATAAAACTGCATTAAATTAATCCTAATAATTCATATTTCAGATTGAATCAGTAAAAACAGCTTTGTCTCTATTACAGCTTCTTATTTCTGAATATTTTATCTTTTATTTCTTCGGGTTTTAGATTAATTGACCTTTGGTTTGGGAAAATACTGATCGATGTTTTTCACCATTTTGTGACATTATATAAACTGAAAAACTGATCAAAATGAGAAAGTGATCGACAGGTTAATTAACAGTGAAAAGAATCATTTCTACATATAACTATGTACAATTTGGATGTTTCACTTCAAATAAGTCATCACATACAGTTGGAACTGTTTCTATTGTTTTACTGCATTTATTTATCTTGTGTGACGTTTTATTTTAATTTTTTATATATATATATATATATATATATATATAAAATCATTATGATCAACAGAAATTTATTGACACAAACTTTAGCTTATCGCTCCTTACTTTTTCTGAATTCCCTCCTGACGTGGCTCACATCAGTCCTTTATTTTAATTTATTTTCTTTTCATTTATGGTCTGAAACTACATTATTTTGGCTTTAGGTCATTTCTCATCTGCTAATAAACGCTCTAAATGATGCTCCACATTTGTCATTTGTGAGACTGGTTTCTATTTGTTCACGTTCTGCTTGTTTCGGTCGTTTCCTTATTATTACATTTACCCTGTCATGGTAAATATTCCACTGGTTCTGATTAAACATGGTCCACATGGTTCCTAATGTTCCACTAATACAGTCCAGTCACAATAAAAGGACCTCACATGAAAACCTTTAACAGGGGTATCAAACATACGGCCCGGGGGCCAAAACCGGCCGCTAAAGGGTCCAATCAGATCCTTTAGTGCAAAAAATACACTGATGAATCATTTTAGTTCAGGTTCCACATTCCGACCAATATGATCTAAAATAAAATAACATAATAACCTACAAATACTGACTAATACAAATGTCCTTCCACTGGATGCTGCTTCATAAAGACCTGGTTCCCATTGACTTACAAGGAAAAACTCTATGAAAATAAGTCAGGAGTCCTTCTGGTCTCACTGGGTCCTCTAATAAGTGACCTGGTCCTTGTGTGTATGTTTTCTGCATTCATCAGATCTCAGGCCAAACAGAAGCTTTGATGTCGGTTAGATCAGGCTTTGATTGACAGGTACGACTGACAGCCTGCATCTGACTTTTGAAGCTTCTTCTGTGCATTTTTTCACGCTCACACTATAGGTTTCTCTAACAATAGCCATAATTTGCTTTTTTTACCAAGTCAGTACGGTAGCATTTAGCATTAGCACGCTTATCGCTCCTTGCGCTCCCACAGCCCCACCCCTTTTATCCAAATACGGTCACTTCATCTACAAAAACACAACCCGGGTTCTTCGAAACACCGGTTCAGATGCATTCATCCGTGTTTCCGCTCCACTCACCGAGCAGCAGGTACGGCTTCACGGTGCCGATCTGCAGATCCCAGGACGTGTCGGGGACGTATCCCAGCGTCCTCTCTTGCGGGGCGGGGTCGTCCACCACTGTGATCGTGGAGCCCTTCCAGGTCTCGATGATGCGGCGGCCGCTCAGTGACGTCACGCGTGTGCACTGCTTCTTCAGGCGAGTTCGAGAAAAACTCTGGATCTCCTCGGCCAGGGAGTGCATGACTGGACCAGGACCAGGACCAGGACCAGGACAGAACCACATCAGGCTGGTTAAGGACCGCAAAGCTCACACAGAACTCCTGACACTTTGACGTCATTGTTGTTTTTAACTCAGGGTTAGTTCAGGATCAGAACTAATGCATAATAAATAAAAGTTGACCCGGTGATTAATCGTGGTCTGGAGGTCCTGTCAGTAGACCGCATTGACCATCTGGCAACTTCCTGGTTCAGTGTCACATGGT
This sequence comes from Apogon hyalosoma, assembly GCA_037367295.1. Taxonomy (NCBI): domain Eukaryota; kingdom Metazoa; phylum Chordata; class Actinopteri; order Kurtiformes; family Apogonidae; genus Apogon; species Apogon hyalosoma. Next base: position 1,150,722 of record JAPQRP010000016.1, on the reverse strand, counting down.
TTGCCTAAGCCCCGCCCCTTTAGGAGACTCAGCAGATCCTGACCCATTCATCTCAATGGCAAAATTACAAATGTTTTTCTTCATATATTTATTTTTATGATTTAATTTCTTTTATTTGTTATTCGTTTATTTCACAAATTTACTATGTATTTATTTCACCCTAAAAGTAAAAAAAATATCACAAATATTGGACCCATTTACCTCAAGCGTCATCTCTCCTGAGCAAACTGACATTAAATCCACATAAATCAGGAGAAAATGGACGTCAGTTTATTAAATCTTATGAGATGTTCCATTTTCTCTGTTTTGATGTATAACCTTTGAATTTACTCTGAGCTTGAATGAGCATCTACATGATCTTTGAATTAAATATAGAAAATACATGATTTACACTGAAAATGTAAAGTACACAGAATAATATTATAATAAATTGTGATAAATTACTCAGTAAGGGTTAGTGCAGAAAAAATTATGAAAAATGCATTAATTTAAAAACCCAGATGTTTTTATCTGACCCCATCGTTACCCAGATTTGACTGTTTTTATGATGCTATTTGTCACATTTTATTACTAAATACTGAAAAAACCCAAAAACGGAATTATGAGAAATATTAAACAGCACGATTAAAAAGAAATGTCTTTCACAGTAAAATATCCTGAATTGTATTTTTTTTCCCATGAAAATATGGGTAAATCAAATTAATTAATTAGTTCAACTTGATATTTGCTAAAACAGCTTTATTTTACTGAGAGAAAGTGAAACATTTATTCAATTAGTTTTAATTAACATAGGAAAATATATGATTTACACTGAAAAATGCAAACTACAGTGAATAATATTACAATAAATGGTGACAAATGACTTGGTAATGGTTAAATGTAAAGAGAAATTCATTTGAATGTCGCTTCAAACACTAGTTCTGGGCTTTAATGGGTTAAAAACAGAACAGCAGGTTTTTACTGGTGCGTCTGTAAATGAGAGCTGCTGTTGGTTGTAATTTATGCATCAATATGTGAATATTCAGATGGATGCGTATCTGTACGACTGTTTCATCCCGAGGTTTAAGCTGCTTTATTAACATGGAGAAAAATACACAAATGGACAAAAGTATGTGGACACTTTGAGTTCAGGTGTTTCTTTTCTAACAGGGTCTGGGGTAAAAACAATAATGACTAATGTCAGAATATAGTTTATATTGGGATTGCATTGCATTGGTTAGTTTGGTTTAAATTGTTATCTTTGCTTCCAAAATGCCTCAGAGATGGTTTGGACTTCATTTCTAGTCCTAGAGGATGGATCTGAGGTGACCCAGTCAGGGATCCTGGGAGTCAATGAGTAAATGAGTAAAAAAGACCAAAATAATAATAATTAAAAAAAAAAAACTTCACAAAAACTGACATAATGATCAACAAATCAAACATAAATGAACACAATAATCAACAAAATGCATAAAAATGAACAAATCAATGAAAATATTGATGTTTCTAAACTATATGGACATAAATATTGGGACACATCATGTCTTCAGCTGTAGATGTCCTGTTCATGAGGATTTCACATAAAAACATCAATATTTACTTAAAGTTTAATTAGATTTTTCTTCCTCTGTGAGATGTGAAGAAAGTTGATGGTTAGTTGAAGTAGAAAATAATTATTTACAGTCAGAGCCCGAAAAATATTTTAGAAATTTAGAGGAAGAACATTTCAAATAATAGTCATGGATTAAAAAAAACACAAAAACAAAATCAGTGTTGAGAGAAATTCAGTCCAAACCATCTCTGAGGCATTTTGGAAACAAAGATAACAATTTAAACCAAACTAACCAATGCAATGATATTTATTCCAATATAAACTCTATTCTGACATTAGTCATTATTGTTTTTATCCCAGACCCCTGTTAGAAAAGAAACACCTGAATTCAACGTGTCCACATACTCTAGTCCATATAGTGAACATCATGTTTTGTGTAGTTTTGTGGGTTTCAGAGTGTGTACCTGTGGTTCAGATGGACCGGATCGGATCAGGACTCGTCAGGTTCAGCTGCTGGTTTTCAGTCCACTTTAAATGAAAAAAACCCAAACAAACCTAAGACTCAAACCTGTGATCCAGATCAGTTTCCAGGTTAGAAACTCATTCACTCCTCATCTCCTCTGTCACAGTTTGATGCACTAAAGCGTTCCGGTCCAGGCCAGTCCCGTTTAAAGGCTAAACCTGGTCCAGACCAGACCCACGTTCAAGTCTAGACCGAGGTGAACTTTAAACTGGACGTGTACTCTGCTGGAGGTGCGACTGAACGCTGCTGTAACAGGACACCTCCGTCTGTCACTGACACTGTTTTATAACCAGGAAAATTCACAAACTCACATGAACAGAACAATTCAACTGCGTTAAAACAGGATCATGTCATTCAACTGAAGTCCACGTCTGTATTTATATGGGTTTAAACACATAGAATTAGAGCATAAACAAATAAAGAAACGTTCATCAATAAACTGTTTCAAGTGTGAATATATACATATTTTAAAAATACACAAACATACATTTATAATATTGTATCAGTGTGAAAAAGGTCATTAAAGTCAGTAGAAATCATTTAATGTCAGAGTGTTTCCTGTGTGTCCACTAGAGGGAGACAAAGCCCCACTTTAATAACCTGATGAATTCAAGTCACTGGAAACTGAAAAAAACTAAAGTAGTACATGATGATTCATTAAGATTAACATTGAGATGCCAAAAATGGTTAAGAATTTAGTTTAGTTATTTTTACTTGTTAACAATAATGAAAAAATATGAACAAAACAAACTACAACAAGAATAAAACGTGCAAAAAATTGAAAAACATGAACAAAAGTAACAGAATTGAGAAGAAAAGAACAAATATGAACAAATTAAACAATTACAACCACAAAAAAGGTACAAAAAGTTGAGAAACATGAAAGAAATGAGCAGAAATAATAAAAACATACAAAAACCCCAAATATGAACAAAAAAACAATATCAAGAATAAAACAAACAAAATTTTTGAAAAACATGAACAGATTGAACAAAAATAAATACAAAAATTATCAAAAATTAATAAAATAAACAACATAGAATTGTTAAAAAAAAAAGTTGAGAAAGATAAACAAAATGAATGGAAATAAAAAAAATCAACAAATATGAAAAAATAAAAAAATAATGCAAACAAAACATGCACAAAAATGAACAAAAAAACTGAGAAACTTCAACTAAATATTGTTTAAATTGCACTTTCTTCTACATTTGATGTTGTTTATATTCATTCAGGTTAATCTCCTTTTTAAGAATAGTTAGTAAATGTAAATATTTTCATGTAATTTTACTTTTTTTCACTAAAACAAAGTAAAGTTTGCAGTTGTCATTATGTAGAGGTCATTCTGTTGGTATCGTATTGGTCTGAATGTGGAACCTGAACTAAAAGGATTTTAACTCCATTTATTGTAAATATCCTCAGTGTCATTTTCATCCCATGGGAGGGACTGAACCATCTTGCGGCTGCTTTTGGCCCACGGGCCGTATGTTTGACACCCTTGTCCTCACGTAAATAACTCCGTATGACGTATTGATTTCATTACGTTCATCCAGAAGCTGCAGAACCCGAAGAATTATCAACGTCACGAAGCGTCTGAGGAGCGACTCCGACTAAATGACCTCTGACCTCTGCTGCAGCGCCGCCCAGTGGACAAACACACAGGTTTATAACATCATTATGTTCCATGTGTGGCTCTGCTTTCAGTGTGTGTGTGTGTGTGTGTGTGTGTGTGTGTGTGTGCGTGTGTGTGAGTGTGTGTGTGTGTGT
>JAPQRP010000016.1:1125891-1141173 GCA_037367295.1 Apogon hyalosoma | reverse complement strand
CACCCCCCCCCTCTGGTCCAGGGGTGAACGTGCGTCTCCTGGTGCTGCCAGAGCTCCGTTCCAGCTGATTACAGTATGAGTTATGACGGGGAGGGCGGGGCTGAGGTAGGCATCAGGCGCTCAGCTGGTCCGACCCCCCCCACCACCACCACCACACACACACACTCCACCAACTCAGTGCTTTCCTTGATAAAGAGGCCGTTCCTGGAGGCATGAGTCATCCGGCGTTGTCTGACCAGGCATCAGTTGCAGAGTTACAGCTGTTCACATGCAGGAAACGAGTCTCATCGATGTGTTTTGCATCTCATTCCGTGACGGTGAAGAGAACGTTCACGTGAAACTCAAGGAAACCGACTGACATGCATGACGTTAGGGAAAAAAAATATCCCAGGGTACTCCTGCTCAGAAAAAGCATCAAGGGGTGGGAACTAACTGTCGGAGGTTACGTGGATCAGCTGGAGCTCATCACTAGCGTCTATTTTGGGAAATGTCCAAAACTCAAGTCATTGTGGAAGAACATTCACAGTTGTTTGGAATCTGTATGCAAGACCACAGTCCATTTGATGCCATGACACAGAACATTCAAACTGAAAGAGACAAATATTTAATGAGAGTACTATTTATTAGAGGGGAAAAAAACTCTGACAAGGAAGTGGATACAACCAGATGCACCGCAACACGAAGACTGGTTCAAAGCCATTTATGAAATCTATGAAATGGAGAAACTGTCCTTTTCATTAAAAGTAAAGCAGGATAAATGTATGGAAATGTGGTCAAAATGGATTGTGTGTCTCACTTCACTGAAGCCAGATTTAACTTTAACTGGGAATGGCGCGCTATATTTGTGCTGGTTGAATGTACTGGAGATGAAACTTGTGCGGATTTTGAAATAAGAATAGTATAAATTTGTGGGGAAATGTGACATATTTTTGTTATAATGTTTGTTATTTAACAAAATTTAAAAAAAAAAAAAAAAAAAAAAATGAAGATGGATACCTTATATGGAATGTGTTTATGTTAAATTTCATGTTTTACCATTGTTGATTTTTCAGACATGAAATACAAATGCACTTAGATGTTTTTGGGGTTTTTTTGTGTGTGTTTTACTCTGTTGTAAAGTATTTTCCCTAATGAAAAAATAAAGTCATATAAAATGTATATACATATATATTCCGGGGTATGTTTTAAGTGTAGTTTTTAGAGGCTTAGATGCTGCTTGGATTCTAGCATTTTCATGTTTGAGGAGGTTCTGCAAAAAAAAACAAAAAAACATCCACATTTCAATATTTGGCCTCAGTTTATCATTTTACACATGTACATTACAACTCACAGTGGAACTGCAAGTACACGAAACACTTAGTAACAGGCAGAATGCTGTTAAAATTACAACTACGTCTCTTAATTAATTGCAGGTTGTTCATATTTGTTTTGGTTTCTTCACATTTTTTTGTAAAAGGATAGTTTGGTTCAGTGCGGAGCTACTTAATTATGATTGGCTGTTCTCATGCATGTCTCATACTTCTATCGAGGAAAAGTTATATTGCGATATATATTGTTATTGTTTTATCTCCCAGCCCTAATAGTTTGTATATATAAAAATTTTCATGGATTTTTTTTTTTTACACTAAAACAAATGGAAACATTCAGAGTTGTTATTATTTAACTGGTTTGACCCAGTTGAGATCATACTGGTCTGAATGTAGAACCACTGATTATTAATCTCGTCAGTGTAGTTTTTGCCTTTCCTGGATGCTTTGGCGGCCGCTTTTGGGCCACGGGCCGTACGTTTGACACCCCTGCCTTAAATCATCTAATATGTCAGACTTCTCTTGTCGATTATCTGAGAACCCTGGGAGTTTTTTCCATTTGCATAAAACAACAAAAAAAACACTCATGCGTTCGGCTGACATCATCCGCTGCGACGGCGTTTTCAGCTCCAGATGCCGTAAAACCACTTGTGTAGAAACAATAGGAGTGAAGTGTGTCTGTGTGGGACTTTGTTGGGGTGGGGGCGGGGTTAGAGGTTGTGTCTGTTGCCTTTGTTTTCAGCTCCGTGACATGACTGTCAACGACTGAAGCAATAAAAGGCCGTAATGATGGTTTAATGCCATCCTCGGCCTCCGTGTGTCGTCAGAGAAACGGGAGGGCTTTTTTTTGCGCCGTCACTTGAATAACGCATGATTTCATTGGCAGCCTGGCATTCCTCACATTCCTGCTCACTTTATCCCTGCAGCCGTTCCACCTTGGCGTGTTTATACTGCGAAGGGGAGGAATGAGCGATGGCTGCGTTCGACTTCAGCGGCAGCACAAGATAAAGCAGCGTCTGAGCCGGTGTTTACTGCTGCTAACATCTACTATAGCATTAACATGTGTAAATATGTACTTAGGCTAATGCGCCCGCTGACTCACCGTTGTTTTCAGGCCGAACGCCGTAACCTGTACCGTTTACGGCCTCTCGCGCTGCATATTTGTGAGTTTGTTGTCTCGGATCAGACAGTTTGTCTCGGGGCGATCAGCAAAAAAAAGTGTAAAATAATGAATGTAGTGTTTGCAGGGATCAGATATGACCCGGGGTGGGGGGTGGGGGGGCAGTGGTGCTGATCTGCATTAAATACAGATGGAAGAACAACAGACTGGTACGACGTAAATAGGAGGATCTGATGGTGGAAATAATCGCACAAAAACAAGAAGTGTTGTGTGTTCCTTCCCTTAGAATGTGTCGTTTCTATCTATAGAGGAAGTCGTGGCCTCCACAGTCCACCACGGTTCCACAGGCCAGCAGAACCAACCCCCTCCTCCTCCGCTCTCGTTTTATGTCATGGCTTTCAGGTATAAGGTTCGAGAATCAGTCAGATTGTCTCTATATAGCGCCACATGACAACAAAAGTTATCTCATGACACTAAATTTAGCACTGGTCTAAACCAGACAAATACAGAATATAGACAGAATAAAACCCCTTAACCCTCTGGGGTCCAGGTGAGCATATTATGCACACCCTGCACTTCATGTTATTAAAGGTCATATTATTTTTCACGATTTGTTTTAGGTCAGAATTCAAAAGTTGTTCAGAGGCTCTTCATAATCACCCAGAGTGCATATTCTGATCTTACTGGTTGATCTTATCGGTTGATCTTATTAGTTGATCTTTTGGCTGATGGATCTTGGTGCGTTCCCAGGTGTCTTTCCTCATCGTAGATGTGGTGGATGTTATCTCTTGTGTGTGTCTCTATGGTAACGGTGTATTTTCGGGTTCGTATTGCTGTCGTACCACTGTGTCCGGGCTCAGATGACGTCTTCGAACCCCGTGAACCTCCGCCTGCATATTTTCACTCCTTGCTAGCAGCTTTACGCTGTAATTTACGACCCAGCCGGCGCTTTCGGAAACGCTGCAGCAGTGAATGAAACGCCTGCGTTTGGACGAACTGAGGTCAAGAACCGTCATAAACCGACAGATTCACAGGAGAAAGGCGGGGTTTTTGCTGCTCTTCTTATTCTTCTTCTAAGTTTCCCTTTGAGGCTTTAGTCGACGTCTGCTGGATTTAACTACACCTGGGATTGATTTATTTGCTGTTTGACCCACATTTCCTCGTACAGTGAATGCAGCACCAGCAGAGTGTGGACGATCACAATAAAAGAACCTGGATTATTTAAGACACTGATGAAAGAAGCTGTGAGGAGGTTGAGCCTCATTCCATAAACCTGTGAAGTTTTATTTAGGCTGAAAAACCATATTCTGCTGATTTATGCTGAAATACAGGACGGCGTCAGCACATAACAGTCCTTATATGGTTGCCATGTTAGACTAGATTAGACTATATTAGATTAGATTAGCTTAGTCTGGATTAGATTAGATAGAACTTTATTATTTATTTATTTATTATTATCAGGCTGCAACTATTTCAATAGTTGACTAACCACATTATGAACTACAAAAAAACCCAAAAACAATGGCTCTTATTTATATTTATTGCAGCTATAAAATGCATTTCTTTCCTTTAATCAAAACATTTTGTGAAGAACAGTTCAAATGAATAACAAAGTGTCATTAAACTTTTTAATTCTGACCTAAAACAAATTGGGGGGGGGAAATAGGTTATAACATGAAGTACAAAGTGTGCATAATATGCTCACCTGGATACTGGACGGTTAAAGGTAATAGCCTTAATGATGGTTCTCACAATAAACCCAAACCCACGTCCAGCATCAACCTGTTACAAACTGCACATTTATTTGAACATATTTTAACCACATCTTCTAGTTAAAGCTTTTTTTAAAATGAAAAGAAATATCAAGGTTAAGTTAATTTCTGTAGCACATTTAAAACAACACAAAGTGTTGTACAAAGATGTAGGTTAAAATGAAAAATATGATAAAATTAGTAAAAAAAAAAAAAAAAAAAAAAGAAAAAAAAATTATATAAGATATGCTAAAACTCAAAAATTTTATATATAAAAAAGGATAACTATGATGAAAAACATCTGCATCCTTTATCCTGTTACTAAACTACAATGATGACATTCGCCAGATATTTTCATTGTATTTTTCTGTTTTGCTGATTGTAATTAAATCAAACATACTGACTTTTAGTATTTTAGGCTGATTCAGTTTTTTGTCTGAGGTAAAACATCATAAACAAGCATTAAATAATTGACCAAGAGTCATAGCTTGTCTTTGTAGTGGGAGGAGCTAAATACATAAAATAAAATGCATCTTGTTCACGTTGCTTTGAGCTGTTGTTTCCAAAGTGCTGAGGTTTGTAGAGTTGTGTTCCTTCCAGTCCTGAGCTGATGCTTTTACAGTACAACTCTATTTATTTGTGGAAAATGTGGAGTTTAAGGTTGTGTTTAGCCGTTAGCATCCTCTTAGACTGTGTTGAACAATGTGCTGGGGGCGGGGCTTCAGAGGAAACGATGGCGAGATCGGGCCGACTCTCATCACAAAGGCATTTCCTCCTTGGACACTTCCTGCTCCTAGGTCGATCCAGCAACGTTCGACCTCGTACGGCAACACTTTTATAGGCGGCAACTTGTTAACGCCCAGGAAATAGACCAGTCCGATGAAGATGAGGAATCAGAACAATTAAACAATCAACAAAATGAAGAAAAAATTAACAAAACAAATCAACAAAATGAACAAAAATGAAGAAAATAATCAACAAAATGATAAACAAAACTGATTAAAATGAAATTGAAAATAATCAACAAAGTGAGTAAAAGGGATCAAAATAAGCAACAAAATGAATAAAATGATCACCAAAATGAAGAAAAACAAACAAAATTTTGTTAATTTTCTCTGAAAAATAAAGAAAGTAATCAACAAAATGAAGAAAAATGTCCTTCTTGATTATTTTATTCATTTTTGTTAATTTTGTTGATTATTTTCATCATTTTTCACTGAGAAAATTAACAAAAGAATCATGGAAATGAACACAATAATGTGGATTCCCATCCCTACTCTTCTATGATCAGTTTTGTGTAAACCGTCGACAGTTTTCACTCAAATGTGTTGAATGGTTGTGATTTGTTGTGAGATTTCCACATGAGTGTCCTGTGGGTCGTAGTCCTTTGGAAGTCCTTTCTCAGAGATAAAGTCAGGAAGTGGCGTCCTATCAGCTGATCTGAGGCGCTTTGTGTTTTCCTGTGAATCTGTAATAAAACCCTTTGGCAGCCTCCTTTTCCTGGGGGACGTCCACCTCCACAGGAAGTGGACGCTCAATAAAAGGAGTGGTGTGGTCTATAGCGCTGTGGACAACATCCTCTGCAGGGACCAAGCTGATTCTACGGTGTCCCAGCAGGGTCAAACCATTGAAAAATGACCAAAAATCAACTTGAAAATAATGAAATATTCAATATAGTTGATAATAATGTACCATTGCTGACCATGTTAAAAAAACAAAAAAGATATAAAATGATCAAAATAGTCACAAAATGAACGAAATAATAACAAAAGTCACCAAGAAAAAATAAAAATGGACTAAGTAATCAAGATTGTTCATAAAAAATAAGCAAAAAAATCCACATACAATGGGAAATGTACAAGAAAGTTAATAAAAAATATACATAATGATAGAGAAAATTAAGCAGAAAAAATTAAGAATAAAATTAGCAAAGCCATCAAGAAAAATAAAACATGAACATAATAAGAATTTGAACAAAATCATTGAGAAAATTAAGGAAAAATTACAAAAAATGTACAAAAAAAACCAATAACACAACTATTAAAATCACTGAAAAAATGAACAAAATCAGCAAGAAAAATAAAAATGGACAAAATAATCAAAAATGTTAATATAAAAACAAATGCCCAAAAAATCTACATACAAAAGGAAATGTACAAGAAGGTTAATAAAAATGAACATAATGATAAAGAAAATAAAGCATAGAACAGAAGAAAAACTTGAGCAAAACCATGAAAGATTTGAACAAAATCATTGAGAAAATAAAGAAAAATGACAAAAAAAATGAATAAAATAATCAATATAATTAATAAAAATGTACAAAAGTCCTGATCATATTAACAGAAATGAACACTGGACCATGTTAACCATATTCTGGAGTTTATGGTGGAAATGTGTTCATTTATGTTTATATTTAAACACCTTTTCATATCAACGATAACCTCATGTCAATTAATTTTTAAGCCTTAAGTTCATTATCTTTGGGGCAGTTTAAATATTTGACCAGGTGTAATTAAAACGTGGATCACGTCTGACCTAATTAAAGCCTCTGTTGGAGTTTTCTGACCGTCTGAGCTCATAATCATCAGAAACCGACTCAATACTAGTGATTTTTCCTGATGAATAAAATTCTCCTCCGTCTTCACCTCCTCATCGAGCAGCTTCGTAAGTTTCTGATGTTTTCATTTTACCACTAATTCCACCGTCTGCGGTTTGTTTTATCGACGAATACAAGACTCGTTGCCCTGAGGAACCCCTGTCCTTCTGAATCCAGAATTAAGGAAAAACAGCTCGAGCAGAAGAACGAAAACGCATGGGATAACGTGTCTGTGTTTGTTCGAGGATCCATGGAGACATGAACAGTGAAAATGATTTATTCAGCTCTAAACAGTGCGCTGGGTTTTTAATTACTTCTGCTGTGAACCTGGAGGTGTACTGACTTCACAAAGTGTTTTCAGATGAGATCAAAACAGACGCCGCCGTTTAATTAACTGTTGTTTCTGTGTTTGTATCCCGGCTTTTACATGAAAATAATTTTAGATTCAACAGAATAACAGTTGGTAAAGAATCTGTGTAAAACCAGGCTGATTACAATGTCAACAAGTGGTGCCAGGCGCAACAAACCCCGCCCCTCGCACGTATTTCACCCATTATAAGTAAATGGGAAGAATTTAAAGAATCATAAAACATGTGACCCATTCCCAACTGTAATCACATCTATTCTGTGTCAGTGGCAATCTGTAAACCCAATTTGGTCTGAATTCAACCAATAGTTTTACTGCTAAAGCGTTAACAAACAAAGAAACCTGTTTTTTTTTGGGGGGGGGGTTTAATAACCACCACCACCTTGGACTGCAGGTTGTATGTGGTTGCTGACGGTCGAAGCTTTGCTCAAATGCTGCTCAATCGTGGCTTGATTTAGCTGAAGAATCTTAAGCAGAACTAGTGGTTCCAGGTACAACAAACCCCGCCCCTCGCACATATTGTGGCTGATTTTGGCGTCGATCCAGCTGATGTCATCATATCTGGGCGTGTCCTGATACGGTCATGTCTGCATACATGTACGGATGGTGACGTCAGCGTGTAACTGCATGTGCTGACGTCAGCGTTTCTAAAACCAAAGCTGCGCGTCACAGTGATGCATATCAGCTGCCTCTACATATGAGCCAAGTTTGAAGTAAATCGAAACAAAATTGATGTTTTTATAGACATGTGAAATTTCAGCCACTATAAGTAGCCTAAATGGGGAAATGAAAGATATAAAAAATGTGAACTTTGACCTACTTTTCCTAAAATGTAATCACATCTATGCTGGGTCACTGGTAATCTGTAAACCCAGTTTGGTCTGAATTCAACAAATAGTTTCACTGCTAAAGTGTCAACAAACAAACAAACAAACTGAACCAAAAACAATACCCCTTGCATCCCCTTCAGGGGGCGGGGTAAATATTGTTTCAGTATAAAAAAAAAAAAAAAGGAAGTTGAAATGGCTGAAAAGGGACAGTTGAAGCTGTGCTGGAACACAGTTGAATTTAGCTGAAGAGACGGAAGCAAAAATGTTAAGTGAAAAGCAACGGAGCAGAAACTTTGTTGGAATATAGTTGAAACGTGGCTGAATTGCAAGTGAATTTTGCTGAAGAGGCTCAAAGCAGAAGTATTTTCAAAGTTGAAAATGGAAGTTGAAGGTGGAGTTGAATAGTTGAAAGTATCTTGGATGGTAGTGGAACCCTGGCTAAATCGTGGTTGAATTTAGCTGAAGAAGTTTAAAACAAATGTTTTTTTAAGTGAGAAATGAAAGTTGAGGGAGGAGCTGAAACGGTTGAAAAGGGACAGCTGAAGCTTTGATGGAACGTGACTGAAACGTTGCGGAATTACAAGCGAATTTTGCTGAAGCGGCTCAAAGCAGAAGTATTGTTAGCGTGAAAAAAATTGGAGTAGTTGAAAGTGGCTGAAAAGACAGTTGAAGCTTTGTTAGAACAACGGCTGAAGAAATGGAAGAAAAACAAGAGTTGAAGGAGCTGAATGGGCTGAATCATGTCTTTTTTTTTTGCATCTTTTTCATCTTTATCTTCACAAAAAAATCACAAAATTTCAGCCTACACCTTTAAAATGACAATTGAATTTATCATTGTGTTTATTACAGACTTGTTCAATTTATAAAACAGTTGATCAGTCAAGTTCTATCTAATCTAATCTAATCTACTGGTGCAGATTTATGGTTCGGTGCTCGTCCTGGGTAGTTTATTGTTGCAAATGACATTAAAGTGAACCTTAAATGGAAACAGGTTGGTGATATAATTACATCTGAAGCAAATAAACACGACATGAACTGATGGTTTTCTTTCAACACATGAAAAAAAACTCATAAAACATCAAAGCAGCGACGGTGTTGGAAACGTGTCGACGTCCTTCTATGGGAACAGCTTCAGGGTTAACAGAGGAGACGCTGGTCTTGGTTTAAGGCGGCGTTGAAAGTACCTGTACCACCGCCAACGACTTCCCTCATGGACGCGACCTCCGAGGCGGCGGTGCGTTCAGGGGCAGGTTTCCACAGGCTGTTAAACTCATTATCAGGCAACATGTGTCCATTAGCATCACATAGTCTCACATGCCAGTAGCCCCGCCCACCATTGTGATGACAAGGTGGGAGGGGGGGCGGCCCAGGTCTGCCTTGGACCACACACAGTCCTGGTGTGACCTCGGATCACCCCCACCCCCACCATCATCACATCCAGATGCTGTGAACCGGCACACCCTGAGGACTCTGAGTGGACTGTGTTCTTGAATACTTTGGATTTTTTCTTCATATTTCTCATTATAAAACGTTTCCTTTGCCTTGTTTGGTCTCTTTTTTTTTTTTTCAGCATAACCTCGTTTGTGTGACTTTACAGTTATTTATTTATTTTTTACATTTTACATCTTGTATTAACACACTGAACCTAAAATAACACAAAAAAAACATGAAAACCGAGTAGGAAAACGTTTGATTCTTTACTATTTTTCACCAAAAACATGTTGAACAAACCGTTATCATAACTTTGTATGAACGTATAAATAGAAAACTTCACAAAAGTAACTACAGATTTGGCCAATAATAAAGTTATATACAAGTATTTACATGAAAATGCAGGTAATGCCCCAGGTGTTTTGTTTTTTTTTATATATACAACTGTTTACAGAAACAATCAGATGTTCCAGGATCTGATTGGCTGACGTCGTTTGCTTTTCCACCAATAGGAAACAGTGTGACACGGTTTCTTCCTGCTCCGAACATGACAATAGGTTATGAGTTATCAAACACAATCTCTGATGAAACTACAGGTTGGATTCAGTTCTAATGTTCTACGGCTCTTCCTCGGGACAATGTCTGCAAAGTTTGTTCACAGGTTTGAAACATTCAGATTTTTGAGAAATTTTTGAAATCTTAAAAATGTGCCTTTACTTACAGTATAACGGTCCATATTTGGATGGTTTGTAACATGTAAATGGTTCCAGATATCAGTCTAGTTCCTTTTGATCACTGGACTTGGATTGAATTAGTTGAGTTCTCCTCCAAAGAAAGTCCTGCCCACTTCTGTTGTTAGATTGATCTGCTAGAACATGGAGACAGAACCTGAGAAACTCACAAATTCAACTGGTATTGATTCAGATAGAACCTGACGCTGACATACAGGGACACTGGAATTATTTTATTGTATCATGAGTCTGGTTTTACTTTAGTTAACAGCAGGTTTTATGTATTTATATGAAAACTGTTGGTTTAATGAAGCTGCTAAAGTCTTAAAACTCCAAACACATCGACTGTTTGTGCTTCTGACCGTGGGATTCAGACACAGGGAAGTCATTACAGCGCGACTTCTGCTTCTGCTGCTGAAAACAAAGGCTTTAAGAGCAGAGGCCGAGTCGAGCAGCTGTTCATTCACTTGTTAAAGCAGTCGTGGTTTTTCTGTTTCAGGATACAAGGATGTTTAAGGAGGAACAGCGGCAGAAACTCTTATGTACATAACGGCAGAAAACAAACAAATGAGCGTCCGGTCTTTGTAACAGATCGCAGTCGCAGTGTGTTTCCTTCAGTGTTTGTACAAGAAAAAGGAAAAGAGAAACTGTCAGAAACTGAAGCACAGCTGGTTCATTATAATCACAAAAAAGGTCCAGATTCAGTGGGATTTAAACCCAGAGGAATAATAAGCACAGTCTGTGTTTGGTGACGTTTTGGATGGTGACAGTGCTAATGCTAATGCTAATGCTAATGCTAGGGCTGCGTGTATTATTAAATCCCTGAATGCAGTTTCGGGGATATTATGTTTTTGGTCTGACCGCCGCCGCCGGATATCCTTCGTGTATAAATACTGGGTTTAGAAATTCCAAATTTCCCACATCAATGAATATCATGGAGAGGAAGAACTGATTGGATTTTGGGCGATTTTCCATTTCTAGATTGCCCACAAGGGGCCGCTCAAAAGTTTAAAATCACTAAACACTCTTTTGTTCATATCTGTGGAACTATTTGTCTGATTGACTTCAAATCAAGTACAAATGAAAGGTCATGACCTGGGGACGCCTCACGTCATGACACCATAGCTGTCTGGATAAGGATGGGGGGGGCGTTTGGGGATAGAGCCCTAGCCATTGCTTCCGACGGCTACTTTTGTCTAGTTGGTAAAATGCACAGACTGCGTTCCGGGCAGGTTTTTGACCCCGTAAGTCACGACTTCAAACAACGACTCACGACTTTGTAATGTTCCAGGCAAGTCACGCCAAACTAGATGTAAACAAACCAGCACGGCGGACCGTACGGAGCTTCTGTTCATTTACAGTCATTTTGGTGTTTGCTCTTTGCTTATTTGAGGGAAACAGTAAAAATGGCTCATAAGGCAAGAGAAGCTGTTATACATTTAATGTTACGCTAGTTGAATATTTGGATGCGTATTTGGTATTAATTTATTATAAACTAGCTAACAGTAGAGTGGCTGCGGATTGTGCAGAACATTTGCGGATAAATTACATTGGAGTAATATCTCGTTTTAATAAACAATATGGCTTAAACCCACATCCATGGGGGCCACCATGTTGTTTTTCACGGGCTACGTGACGTCAGAGCTGGGACCTGGGAGTACATCGATCTAGTACGAGTTCACAGGTGGAAGTCACGGGTTTGACTGACATTCCAGTGCATTTTCACCGGCAGAAGGTTGGAAAAACACGAGTTACGGATTCTCAGGAACGCAGCATGAATTTACCAACAGGGATGAATGATATTTCTGTATTTTTTTGTAAATCTTTGTACAGAATTAGTCCAATGTGTAATGATTGTCGATTATTTTATTCTAACGGAGATGGGAATGAGTGGAGCCTCCAACAGTCGTTCTAGTTTATTTGCGCATATGTTAGTGTATTCTAGTGTATTTTTTGTATATGTTAGTGTATAACTCCAGTCATTCATGGGGGGGGGGTCAAGTATGAGCTTTAACAGCTTCAACGTCAGTAGCACAAACATTATTCTTGGACAAATGGAAATAGAACGTTAGTGGATGTAAACATGGTTCAACACAATGATTATGAGGTCTGTTGAACTGGTATTAATGTGAATGGAAGGTATAGTTCAACTTATTTTTTTTGTATATTTTAGGGCATTTTAATGAATTCTTTTGTGTGTTTTTGTGGATGTTAGTGTATAACTGTGAGGTTATTTATGTGAATGTAAGGTCTGTAATTTGACAAAAAATGTATTTTACAAGTCAGAGATTTGGCTTCATCAAACCTGTAGATACCCTGATTGTGTAATTACCATATATATATTTTTTATTTTAGTGCATTGTAGTGTATTTTTGGAGTATTTTAGAATATATTTAGTATATTTTAGTACATTTTTAGTGTATTTTTTAGGCATTTTAGTTCACAATGTTGTATTTTTTGTATATTTTAGGACATTTTAGTGTATTATTTGGGCATTTTAGAACATAAGTTGTATATTATAGTGCACTTTCATACATTGTATTGTATTTTTTAGTGAATTTTAGTGTATGTCGGTGTATTTTATACTATATTTGGCATATTTTTGCATTTGTTTATTTTAGTGTATTCTTTAGTGTATTTTTTGTGCATGTTGGTGTGTAATAGCTACAAAGCCCATTTGTCGTCATCGACTTGGACTTAAACTACCTTTAACCCAGTCGGACACATTTCTGTGTTTGGTCGTTGTTATGAAAAATGGATGGAAATGAAAGCTGTTCCACTGACCCACATCTGCAGAATAAACACATTCACATGGAAATGAAACCAACCGAGCTGGGTTTTACAGTCTGCTCTTAAACTATGCATGAGACGTTCAAATGCGATGTTAAATCTATTTTAACTGCCGTTACAGGCTCTGTTTATGTCATGTCTTTACAATTCCTTCAAAAAGCGTTGACATTTCTGTGACGTTGACTCCAGTGTTCATCTGTTCTCCATCAGTCAACACAGGGGACACTTGTGCATCATCTCATACACTGACACCTACTGGCCAGTTGTGGAAGCGCTGTGTTTTTTTTTTTGTTTGTTTTGTTTTGTTTTTTTTTACTCTTAACCAAGATGGCCGACAGGAAGTCAGAAATGTTGAACATCCCAAGAATATCTTGTAAATCCTTCTATATCGTCACACCCCTAAAGGTAGTAAAAACATGGAAGTAACACCTAAGGATTAATATCATTGGTCAAAATCACACATTTATTTTAAAATTGGAAGAAATTTGTAATTTATTCCATGTCACTAAATTGGATTCATGCATCTCTGGGTGTATTTTCACCATAATTCACACCATTACTGTAACTTTACTGTTATGGATAAACTTGTTCTGCACTAACAGGTTTTAGTGGAAATCAATGCAGAATTGACATTAGAGTGAAATTAACAAAAAATGTTTTGAAAACAAGAATTTTTTTTTCATATTTTCTTCATAAAGTAAGTAACGGCTAGTATTAGGCTAGAATATGTTGAAATATGACAAACTGTGTAATTAGTGTATGTTTTGTATATTTTAGTGCATTTTTGTGTATTTTTACTGAAATACAGTACATTCTTTTGTCTGTTTTATGTTGGTGTAGAATAACTATAAGGCCTGTTGGACTTATTTATGTGAATGGAAAGTCTGGATTTTGACAAAGTATTATGAGAAAAATGTCTTTTATAAGTCAGAAATTTGGCTTCATCAAACCTGTAGATACCCTGATTGTGTAATTAGCTTTCTTTTTCTTTTTCTTTTTTTTTTGTATATTTTAATGTATTTCCATGCATTTTAGTGTAATTTTTGGGGATTTTTCTACACTTTAGTAAATGGTGTATTTTGGATATGAATGTTAAAATGTGAGAAAACATCAGATTATTGGCATTAAAAATGTATTTATTCCATAGTTTTCACACAGTTTTCATCATTTTCTGTTATTGGTTTGTTAAATACATATTTCTTTGCTTCTAAAGCTAAGCTCATGGTGTCCAGCTGAGTGGATGTTTATGTAACTCCATGAAAAATAGGTTCATAAAAAATTCAACTGCATTGTTTTTATCAGGCCGAAAGAGGAATAAAAACACTTAGGAAAAAAAAATGTTGACTAAGGTTCTCATAGTTCATGCATGAAAGGGTTAATAATATATTTATTCTGTTTATAGAACCTCAAACAGATGTAAATGTTTGAGGATCAAAGTTTTCAGGCTTTAAACACACATTTATTCCTCACTGTGATACTGAAGTCTTAAAAGCTGCGAGTTTAGAGGTTTTAAGTATCAGAAGTGGATGTAAAGCCTGGAGATCAGAGCAGAATTAGCATCAGAAGGCTCTATTTTAGACATAAGAGGATGTGGAATCTGAAATCTGGGTGTTTTTTGCTTAATAAGTGGGTTTGTTTTGTGTCTTTAGAGATGACGGGAGGCTGTTGATGTCCGACTGACGCCGCTAGCGACAGCAAACGCATCAGAGGAAACGCCGGGAAACGGCGACGGCCCGACGATGGCCGCCCATCGAATCAGAGCCACCAACAACAACAACGCCTCGCTGCCTCGATGCAAGTCGGAGGGAACGCTCATCGACCTCGGCGAAGGCGTGTCGGAGGCCAGTCTCACCGATGTCAAAGGTCAAACACACCACACCTGCTCAGACGGGGTTTCTGAAGGTTTTATGAACATTTACGCTGATTTAAAGTCTGATGTCGATCACATTTTAGCCTCTCCAACATCATCCTCTGCATTTAAAAAAGTAACATCACAAAAGGCTGCACTTCAAGGTCCATATTTAGGAGGATTTATGGTGATCAGTGTTTCAACAATTAGTGTTTAGTACATGATAATGTAAAGGCCTGAAATGGCTCAGGGGTGTCAAACATGCGGCCCAGGGGCCAAAACCGGCCCGCCAAAAGGTCCGGTCTGGCCCACGAGATGAATTTGCAAAGTGCAAAAATTACACTGAAGATATGAACAATCAAGGGTGTCCAACTCATTTTAGTTCAGGTTCCACATGCAGACCAATGTGATCTAAAGTAAAATAATAACTTAATAACCTATAAATAATGACAACTCCATTTTTCTAGGTTCAACTGGACAAGTTTTGCTCTTTTGAAGCAAAACTTGTCC
>JAPQRP010000016.1:1079688-1098596 GCA_037367295.1 Apogon hyalosoma | reverse complement strand
AACAAAAATCCCAAATACTCTATAACTGTCATATTTTTAACTTTAAATGCCATGTTTGTAATGTAAACAACCAGATTTTTTTGATGCAAAAAACACAAAAACTTTTTTTTTTTTTCAATATTCTACATTAAAATTGGATTAGTTATTTATTTCTTTTTTTTATTCTGGCATATATCAATAATTCACACCAACACTGGTTAATATACATTATTATTTTTTGTTTTAGGTCAAATGTTAAATGCTAAAATGTGTCGGTGTGTTTTTTGTACTCACTTGGTCGAAGGTGTTAATATAGGAATTTAACATTATTTACAATGTGTTGATTTTAGTGGATGGAACAGAATTGAAAAAAATCATGCAAAAATTAACAAGTGTTTGAATTCTGATCTAAAACAAACTGTGCAAAATAATATGACCTTTTATAAAATTGAGTGCAAAGTGTGCATAATATGCTCACCTGGATACCAGAAGGTTAAACATGTTTCAACTTAAAATGACTGCAGCTCTTATGACGAGGAGTTTCCATTGGTTTTTGTAACGATTACAGAGTTTCGCTTTTTCTCAGCATTTTTTGTTAATTTTTTATATTTTTTCAATATAGAGTACTTTAAATTGACCAAAAGCCTAAAATGTATATTCTTTTTATTCTTTCAATGTGATGGACAATTCATTTATTTATTTTCTTTGGTCTTGAAACTTGATTTAAAAATAATTTTCCATATTAAAAGAATGCTCTCTATGTGAATTGTAAACAAATGAGGAGAAACAAGTATTTTATTTACTTTATTTAATGCACTGAGAGCAGGAATCTGTTTGGATACAACCATAAAAATCACAGTAACATAAGTTAATAAACAGGAGACCAGATTTCAGACATAACCTGCAGGTATTCATGAATATCACCAGAATCATATATCGGGTATATAAATGCAATCAGGCAAAAAATCTGCAGCTAAATGTTTCTGTTTCAGTGAATTAAAATCACCAAAAGCAATTAAAAAAAAAAATAATAATAATAAAAAATCTAAAATAAAGAACCATTGGGAGAAAATGAAAACGGAATCTGTAACCTCAAATGTGGGATTTATTTTCACATTAATTTAAAACAAACTCTTGATTAATCAGAATAATTCCATATATATCAGTGTTTAGACTGTAGATGACCTTCGTGTTTTACCTAACGTGTGCTTCTGTTTTTTCTAGAAACCAGAGAAGTTCAACAACGACCGCACCAAAGACGAGCTCGTCCGATTCTCGATGCAGTTTATTACAACGACTGTTACTCACCTGTGGCAAGGTAAACCCTGCTGACTCCTCCCCTCTGTATGCTGTACATTGTTCTGTGGGTGTGGCCTGACCTGTGGGTGTGGCCCTGTTGTTGCCAGGTAACGTGTTCAACGAGGTTGAGAGCGCGTTCGCGTCAGGAATCGGTTGGTTGATCACGTTCTGCGCCGACTCTGGAGGTATGGGCGGACATTCACAGAGACTGTAAACGATGAATAACATGTGTTTTAATGTTAGTTATACGTTTTATTGTTATTTTATTGATCGTTTGTGATCGTGTCAGATTGCCTGGAGCCCAGAACCAGACAGAAACTGGCCGGGATGTTGGTGAGAACACTGATGCTGCAGTACATGACTTGTATTGTAGTATAATTAATATTTTTCTCCATTTTTGGACCTGTGATCTGAATGTTTCTGCACACTAACACTTTAATATATATGTGTTTGTCACAGGATGGTTTAGTTAAAGTGGGATGGATGGATTGCACCAATCAGGAGCAGCTCTGTGACAGTTTCCAGGCAAAGGAATTTTACACTTTTATCTTGTATAATCTTTTTCTTCATCCTCCTTATCGTCAGTTTATCCAGTTTTTCTCTTTTTTTTTTTTTTTGTTCCATGTTCTTTATGAAATGGAGTAAATCTGCTGCAGACTTTGATCATGAACACCAGTATCTGAAGCTTTTGTTTCATCCCTCTTGTGTTTCAGGTGACCAGCGGAGCCACGGCGTTGTTTCCACCTGGAAGTGCTCTGGATAAAGAAGGCAGCGTTCTGGTACGATAGGACACTTTACAGACGTTTGAACATTCAGGTCCTGACTATCCCATGGAGCTCTGACACGGTGTGCATGGGTGATAGGATTCCAGCACCATGCTGGATTTCTCTCACTCTCTCACTCTTATGAGAGAGATTCTTAGATTCTATGTATTAATGTTGTTTTGGCCCCGACCCCTTATTTATGTGGAAGTGAAAGCTCAAAGTGGTGGATTAATGAGCAGAATTGCATTGTATTTGGGCATTACTCAAACCAGTAGTTTCCATCTGAAATTGCATGAAAAGGCACTTGAGGTACTATCATTTTCAACATTTCTCGGGGGAGGGCCCTCTGAACCCCACTCTACATGATGTACATTCAATGTGAGTTGGGTGGTTGAGGGGCCATTAGACCTTTTTGCTCAGGGGCCTATGATTTCTTAATTTGTTCCCATGCAGATCTGCAAATTGCTGGATGTAGGCCCACCAGCCACCCATTCCTCATGACCTGAAGAAAGGCTTAAGAATTTTTTTGCAATCACCCCTGAATGTGTGTGTGTGTGTTTCAGTGGTTGAAAACACTGGACAGTAAAGAGATCTACAGCCAGGTCATCAGTCATCTGCCTGATCTGGAGCTGCTGACCACAGACAGTTTCAAGGTAAAGTCAAACCCACTGTGGTCTGTATCTGCCCATGAAGGCGTCTAAAACCCTCCTGTTGACGGGCTGTTGTGGACTTCCTGTCTGCAGAGGAAACTGGCCCGTCACCGCTGGTTGGTCAGTTTCACGTACGGAGACAGAAGCACCCCCCCCCATGAGTACAAGAAACTCCAGGCCTTCCTCAGAAACGACCACATCCAGGTACCTGTCTGTCTGACTGTCCACCCGTCTGTTTACCTGTCTGACTGTCCACCTGTCTGACTGTCCACCCGTCTGACTGTCCACCTGTCTGACTGTCCACCTGTCTGTCTACCTGTCTGACTGTCCACCTGTCTGACTGTCCACCCGTCTGACTGTCCACCTGTCTGACTGTCCACCTGTCTGACTGTCCACCCGTCTGACTGTCCACCCGTCTGACTGTCCACCCGTCTGACTGTCCACCCGTCTGACTGTCCACCCGTCTGACTGTCTACCCGTCTGACTGTCCACCTGTCTGACTGTCCACCCGTCTGACTGTCTACCTGTCTGACTGTCTACCCGTCTGACTGTCTACCTGTCTGACTGTCCACCTGTCTGACTGTCTACCTGTCTGACTGTCCACCTGTCTGACTGTCTACCTGTCTGACTGTCCACCCGTCTGACTGTCCACCCGTCTGACTGTCCACCCGTCTGACTGTCCACCCGTTTGACTGTCCACCCGTTTGACTGTCCACCCGTCTGACTGTCCACCCGTCTGACTGTCCACCCGTCTGACTGTCTACCTGTCTGACTGTCCACCCGTCTGACTGTCTACCCGTCTGACTGTCCACCCGTCTGACTGTCCACCCGTCTGACTGTCCACCTGTCTGTCTCCTCAGGTGGGCAGGGTCGACTGTGTGTCAGATTCAGAGCTGTGTCAGTCTCTGTACATCCACAAACCCTGTGTGGCTGTTTTTAAAGGTCTTGGAATCCACGACTTTGAAATCCACCACGGTCAGTCGTTCTCCTCCCTCTTCTCCCTCTAAACACAATTATAATAAGCATTTGTACAATATGTACTAGACAAATATTATCAACATGATAAATAAAAGACATGTAGATAAATAAGTGTACAAAAATACTGTTGTGTGTAATAATGTTTACGGGAGGACATCTGTTGTCCCATTATCTATTAGTGTCTCTGTTTTTATGCTACGTATCAGGTGATAATGAATAAAAACAGGAAAAACCACTCGAGGAACCAGGATCTTCTCAGATTTCACACCTGGTTTTGTTTTTCCTGTTCCTGTAGATCAGTTGGGAAACATTGTGGAGCTTTGTTTAAGTGAGCGGTGAAGAACTGGCCCAAATGATGAAATTATTTACACTGAGTATGTTTTCCCTCTGCAGGTAAGGATGTTCTCTACAACATCGTGGGTTTTGCGAGAGACAGCGTTCGCGCTCATGTGACCACTCTGAGGCCCGACAACTTCCCCTCCGACAGGAAGGAGCCGTGGCTGGTCGACTTCTTCGCTCCGGTACGTTTATAATGTTCAATAAATGCTGGTTTTATGAGTCATATGAATGTTTTCACTGCTGATCAGTGGATGGAAGGCGTATCAGCGACGATGATAAGGTGGAACTGTGTCGGTTTGTTCAGCTGAGTTTACCTTCAGGGCAGGTGATGATGGTGATGATGATACACCTACAAGACAAACATAAGTTTACAACAAACCCAATAGTCTGGGCAGGATTTAGACATTTATCTGGAGAGAAGTCTGAAGAACGCTTCTAAAACTGATTATATTGGACTAAGTATTCCAGTTTTTGTCCTTATTCTGAAAAGACAGTGTATCTAGGAAGCAGTTCACAAAGATCAACATGACATGATCTGTGAATCGTACCGAATGTACCTGAATGCACCTGAATTTACCTGAGTGTACCTGAATGTACCTTCCCAGATGAAGATGGACAGTTTTTACTCATAAACACAAACCACGTGTGCATTCATTCTTCTCACATCATAATCTATTAATGCAGTTCTCATTCATGAACAGTTCTGACCAAAAATGTGTGGAATTACGTCACAACGACCCTGACCTTTGACCTTTGACCACCAAAATCTAGTCGTTTGATGCTCGAGTCTAGGTGAATATTTGTATAGAACTGTGAAAAGATCTCTCAAGTTTTTTTTGAGATGTCACATTCATAACAATAGACAGACATGAGGTCGCAGCAGTCTTGACCTTTGACCTTTTGGCTGCCACTAATAATAATAACAACAACAATGGTAAAAATGATAATGAAATTTAAAAATAAAATAATAATAGTAAAATGATTTAAAAAATATGATGATAATAATAATAAAAACCAATAACAGTAATGATAAAAATGATTAAAAAAATAAATACTACTAATAATAATCCAGATAAATTCCAGTACAGTAGACATTACACCTGTATACTTTGGACTGATCTACGTTCAACTTTGAGAATAACCTCTTTAATTTGATAAGATCAGTTATTGAAGCTGTGAAATGTCCAGGCTAATTGCTGTCTGTGTTGACTGACTGTAACCATGGTAACCGTGGTATTTGCAGTGGTGTCCTCCATGCAGAGCTTTACTGCCCGAACTCAGAAAGGCGTCCATCCAGCTGGCGGGACAGATGAAGTTCGGGACTCTGGACTGTACCATCCACCATAACCTCTGCTCCATGGTAAACACACATCTGGACCGTACCATTCAACATCCCATAGACCCGCTGTGACGGTTTTCTGTGGTGATTTCAGTATAATATTCAGGCTTATCCCACCACCGTGATCTTCAACGGGTCGTCTATGCACGAGTATGAGGGTCATCACTCAGCCGACGGCATCCTGGAGTTCATACAGGTAGGTTACACTCATGTACCTGCCTATTTACTGCATTAGTTTGGGTATTTTATTCACATGGGACAAAAAAAAAAAAACATCAAATCATCACGTTTTGCAAAGATCCAAACATCAAATGTCTGTCTTTTACATCTGAAAATCATAAGCCTTTAACCCACTGTCAATATGGACGCACAGTCAGCATTTAATTTGTTTTAGTATTTATTTGTACCAAAAGGAAACTCTGTGTTGTCTTATGCGTAATCCTACCGTCTTTAACCTGTCCCTATCCAGCTGAGCATATTACGCACACTTTACACTTCATGGTATAAAACATCATATTATTTTTCACAATTTGTTTTAGGTCCGAATTCAAAAATTGTTCATTTTTGCAGGATTTAAAAAATTCTGACCCATCCACTAAAATCAGCACAATGTAAATGATCGACTTGTACTTTTATAGTAACGGAGTATTTTTATAATGTAGTATTGGAACTGTTATTGTACTACAAAGTTTTTACATAGTATTCTTTTAACATCGTGTCAGTACTTTTCTTATATCGGAGTACTTTTATAACACTGTTTGTTCTTTTGACCTTCCAATTTCCAGGTGAGCACATGATTCCCTTCTTGTTTTAAAAGGTCATATTATTTTTTACAGTTTGTTTTTGGTCAGAATTCACAACTTGTTTATTTTTTCATGTTTTTTTTTTTTTTTTAAATTCTGACCCATCCGCTAAAATCTGCACATTTTAAACAATGTTAAATTCCTACACTTAACACTTCTACCAAGTGAGTACAAAATGCACACTGACACATTTTAGCATTTAACATTTGACCTACAACAAAAAATAATAATGGATATTAACTGATGTTGGTGTTAACCATTGGCATATGCCAGGATGAAAAAAAATGAATAAGTAATCAAATTGTTTATGTAGAATATTGAAAAAAAAAAAAAAAGCCATGTTTTCTTCATATTTTTTATTAATGTATTCAATTTTGTTCATTTTTTGTTCTGTTTTTGTTTATTCTTGTCATTTTTTTTCTCCGTTTTTGCTTATTTGGATTATTTTCCCTAATTTGTTTAGTATTTTATTGATTTCCTTGAAGATTTCCTTTATTTTGTTCATTATTTACTTTTCTTCATTTTTCTTGATTAATCTCTTAATTTTGTTTCCATTACAAACACAGTATTTAAAGGGTTAAAAATATGACAGTTTTTGAGTGTTTGGTATTTTTGTTAATGGCTCAAGCTGATGAAATACAAAAAAAAAAGTTAAAAACAAACTATGAAAAATATTTTGACATGACTACGATGCTGTGCAGATTATGTGCTTTAGGTTATTAGAAAGACCTCTATGGGTGGTATAATTCAGGTTTAATTCAGGGATAATTTAGGTTTAATTCAGGGATAATTCAGGTTTAATTCAGGGATAATTCAGGTTTAATTCAGTGATAAGTCAGGTTTAATTCAGGGATAATTCAGGTTTAATTCAGGTTTAATTCAGTGATAATTCAGGTTTAATTCAGTGTTAATTTAGGTTTAATTCTGTGATAATTCAGGTTTAATTCAGGGATAATTCAGCGTCTGTTTGTGTCTCTTCAGGATCTGGTTCAGCCATCAGTTGTGGTTCTGGATCCTTCGAGCTTCGCAGACAGAGTCAAAGGTAAAACCAGTCCTGATTCAGACTAATACCAGCCTCCTCGTGTTTACTCTGACACGATACAATGTCTTTTTAACGTCCGTCCACATCGGGGATGGGGCGGTGTCATTAATCTCGCACCAGTCATGAGTCACCAGGACTTTGAGACAAAACTTGAACATTATTCGCTGGAAAAACAGCACATTTTTATTCTGAAACAAGTGAATTTTTCCAAACTTTTGCACTAAAAATAAAAGCATCACTGTGTTGAAACGACAACAATGATGATGTACCAGTAGGTTGTTTATCGCCACTGTGGACTCTGATGCAGCCAAAAAACATTATCATGATGAATGCAAAATCATTGTTTCTTTTAGTTTAGAGACTAATTTTGTTGGAGAACCCAGACCACTGTCAACTTTTTAAATGGTATTTTAATGGTATTTAAAAATGGACAGATGCAATATTGAGAAAAATTAAAGTCATACAGTGTTTGTTCAACATGAAACAACATAAACATATATTTAGAAATTTAAAGAAATGATAAATAAAAATGTAAGTACATAAAAATATACAAGAATGTACAAAATATATAAAGATGTTATACCGTACAGACAGATGTGTACGTTTATACCAGAACCTCTGTTAGTCCAAATAAGGGAGGTCGTTCATGCTGGAGTTGTCGTTGTTTCTGATTGGAGGAGTTGACCTTTGACCTGTCGTGGCTGTTCTGTCCAGGTCGGTCTGAGGGGGAGGTGTGGGCCGTGGACTTCTACGCCCCCTGGTGTGGACCCTGTCAGGCTCTGATGCCAGAGTGGAGACGCATGGCCAGGGTAAAGACTGACAGCAGAAAACACACATTTATACTCAGATTTGTATTTATATCCAGTCTGAACATTAAAACAGATCTATATACATTTACGCACAGATCTATACACTCGTCTATACCCAGTCTGAACATGGAACCTGAACAGGTACAGATGATTTAACCTGTCGTGTGTGTTGACCTTCCAGCTGGTCTCAGGTCAGATCATGGCCGGTTCCGTCGACTGTCAGCGGTTCCAGACGTTCTGCCAGAGTCAGGGTGTGAGGGCATATCCAGAGATCCGCCTGTTCTCCGGTAGCACACGGCAACGGGATCGATACATGTACGTACCCGAATTTGACTTAACGGGAGGGGAAGTGTGTGTGTGTGTGTGTGTGTGTGTGAATTATTTCTACTTGTACTTTCTAACATGTAATTGGCTGTTTTTCTAGTTATTATTAGTATTTTCCTGTAATATTTCTTATACGGGTACATTTGCTGCTACTGGAACCTTAGTTTCCTGAGGGATCAATAAAGTTCTATCTAGTCTAGTCTAATCTAATCTTAATCTTGTCTAGTCTAGTCTGTTCTTAATCTGATCTGATCTAATCTACCCTAACCTAATCTAACTGTATGGATTCATTCACATCATCAGGAGGCTGCGTTGTGTTGTTGTGTTGGTTTTTCTTGTCGTATGTGTTTCTCTTCCAGATGTTTTCATTAAAGCACATTGTCATACAGTTACATGTTTACCACATACACATGGTGTGTGGGATGCACATCCAAACGGACATATGTGCAGTTAGATGTGTGTCCGTTCTGTTCAGACGGGGTTGAGTTCTGTTCCTCTCGTGTGTTTTCAGGACGTACAACGGTTGGAACAGAGACGCTCATTCGCTGAAGGCCTGGGTGTTGAGGTCAGAAATTAGCTGCTGTAGTTCTGTCTGTGTGGAGAATCACTCACTCCGGACTAGTTCCTGGAGTCTCGGAGGTGTGTATTTGACGTGTGTTGTCCTGTGTCCAGTGCTTTACCCAGAGCGTCGATGGATCTGACCCCAGACTCCTTCAGGTCTCTGGTTCTGTCTGGGAAAGACCACTGGGTCCTGGACTTCTACGCCCCCTGGTGTGGACCCTGTCAACACTTTGCCCCAGAGTTCGAGGTTCTGGCCCGGGTACGAGCTTTTTCTGTCTGAGTTTGTTGACGTGAAGTTGAGCTGGACTATTGATGGTCTTGGTGTTTCTGTCAGACTCTTAAAGGGGAGGTCCGGGCTGGTAAAGTGGACTGTCAGGCCCATTATCAGACGTGTCAGTCCGCCGGGATCACAGCCTACCCAACCGTCAGGTTCTACCCGTACCTGGGAACCCGAAGGGTAAGGAACAGCAGCACAAATGCCACAGAACTCTGTAATCCAGGTGTCTTTGGGTCCTGTTTTCTCTGTTTGTGGACGTAGGAGCAGGTTTTTCCACAATATTCAGTTTATTTAACATCAGTCTGGAGCTCTGAGACAAAACTGGTTGAAATCCACCAGAGATCTGGATAAAGTCATTTTAGATTTGAACTCACTGGCCCATGGATTTACTTCTAACAGTCCATATTTGGATGGTTTATGACATGTAAAGGGTTCGAGATATCAATATAGTTCCTATTGAGCACTGATAGGAAGTCATATATGGACTTTCATTTGGGTCCATGACCTTTGACCTTGAGTGACCTTGAAGGGTCAAACTCAAGGTCACCAGTGGATTTCAACAATTATCTTCTCTGAAACTATTGGTTGGATTCAGTTCATATTTTTTATGCATCTTCTTGGGACAATGTCAACAAAGTTTGTTCACAGTTTTAGAAATTTAGATGTTTTTGAAGAAAACAGAAGAGATTTAAATGTTTCTTTCCTTCTAATGCTCCATATTTTGGTGGGTTATAACATGTAAATGATTCCAGATATCAACATAGTTCCTCTTGATCACTAATAGAAGTCATATATGGACTTTGGTTGAATTAGTTGAGTTCTCCTCCAGTGAAAGTCCCGCCCACTTCTATTGTTAGATTGATCTGCATCCAGACCACAGGACTGGAACACAGAGACAGAACCTGACAAACTCACACATTCAACTGGGATTGATTCAGATAGAACATGACGCTGACATACAGGGACACTGGAACTACTTTAGTTTAGATTAATTTAGTTTAGATTAATTTCACATTGATTTGAGGTGAGTTTGGTTTAGATGATGACTAAAAGGACTCAGCCAGTGTATTCAAGGCTGATAACAGAACAAAACCCAGTGACCTGACTCTCCTCCTCAGCCAACAGTCAAAACTTTGATAACTTGCACACTTTGTTTTTTTTTTTTCAAGGTTTGGTCAAGGTTTGTATTTGACGTCTTTTAATGCCTTGAGGAGCTTTTAGTTATGAATAAATGATAAAGCCAACGAAACGGCAAATCTAAGAGTAGAAATGGAAATGCATTTTGTGATTGTCTTGGCCTGTACATTCAGTTCCTGCTAATTTCTATTTTATTATGTCTTGTGTTCAACGCTATTAGTGAAGTAAAATACACTGAGATTTTCCTGATGATCAAAGAGTGAAATTCACCTTTTAAAGAAGCCGTGTAGCATGGAAACATGTCAAACAGCAGAAAGCAGATGAAACATACAGTATAGTGACTAAAGGACTGACACTGATCTATTACCAACATTAAAAAGAACCGCACTACACCGTTTTATCATTTAGAGTTCTGTCGTCATGTAAACCAAACATGAACGGTATAAAGTACGACTGATTGAATCCAGAATTGTTAATATCTCTCATGTCACATGTGAAGCTTCACCTGGAAAATCATATGAATCAAAATATGAACATTACAGCATCTTAAAATATTAGTAACAGCCACAAATACCTTTAACTTTCTGGTGTCCAGGTGAACATACTATGCACACTTTATATTTCATGTTATAAAAGGTCATATTATCAGTTAAAATATTGTCATTATCTGATTTATCAGATACATGCGTTAAACCAGCGCAGTTAGAGGAGTTTATTTCATTTTCATTCATTAAAATTACTAATGCACACAAAAATACTGCAGCACTGGACTGGAAGTAAAGGTTATGTATTTAAAACCTCACCTTTAAGATAAAATATGGTTCTATTATTAGTATTTACAGTACAGTTAAAGCTTCCTGTCAGTGTTTTACTATTATATGCAATGTTCTGGGTTCATTTTAACCTTTAGGTATCCAGGTGAGCATATTATGCACACTTTGCACTTCATGTAATTAAAGGTCATATTACTTTTTCAATTTGTTTTAGGTCAGAATTCAAAAGTTGTTCATTTTTGTATATATATAGTTGGGTTTTTTTTTTTATCCTGTCCCATCCACTAAAATCAGCACATTATAAACAATGTTAAATTCCTACACTAACACACTTCTACCAAGTGAGTAAAAGATACACACTGACGCATTTTAACATTTAATGTTTGATCTAGCACAAAAAATAATAATGTATATGAACCAATGTTGGTATTAATCATTGACATATGCCAGGATGAAGAAAAACAAAAATAAATAAAATTTTTATGTAGAATATTGGAGGAAAAAAATTTGTCTTTTGCATCAAAAAATGTGGATTGTTTACTGTACAAGCATGGCATTTAAAGGGCTAAAAGATTTGACAGTAATCGGATATTTGGTATTTTTGTTTATGGCTCAAGTTGATGAAATGTAAAAAAAAAAAAAATAATTTAAAAAAAAATTAAATATTGACATATATATTATATACATATTATGTGCTGTTGGTGATTAGCAGGACCTGTGTGATACCAGAGGGATAAAACGACAATGAGAACTAGATGGAGTTTGGTGCCCTCTGCTGGTGATTAGGACTAACTACACAGATTCACTCCACATGTAACTCATTACAGCTTTAAAGCCAGTAACTATAGAAATAAGAAGATTTTAAAGTTACAGAATCCCATCAGGAGGAGCCGTCATTATTTATAGGTTATTCTGTCATTATTTTACTGGTCTGACCCACTTTAGATCATACTGGTCTGAACGTGGAACCTGAACTAACATGGTTTTAACACCCCTGGTCTAATGGGTGGGAGTTTTTCACATCTCACCGTGTTAATATTAACCATTTTGAAGCTACTACTGATTGAATCTTGGGGTGATTTAGATGCTCGTTTTGTAAACCTGACGATATGAATGTACATTTAATGTTCACGTCAGTAAACGGGTTATTAAATGTGTAGTTTAGGTCATTTTGTGAATGTTCAGTGGTTCAAAAAACTGTAAAATCACAGTATGTTCACAATATTTAACATATAATCCAAGTAACTGCGATTCAGCTTGGACACCAGGGGGCAGCACCATCAAAACATGTTAAAACCAAAGTGAAAAGGTCAGAAAATCTAACACCAAAAATAACAAAAGCACGTCTGATCATATATTTTACAGAAAAAGACCCTTGTTCTTCAGTTTTCTTTGTTTTGATGTAATAACCTTTGAATTTACTCAGAGTTTAAATGAACATCTGCATGATCAGTGAAATATAGAAAATACATGATTTACACTGAAAAATGCAATATACAGAGAATAATAATAATAATAATAATACATGATGATAAATCACTTAAGAAAAGTTAGTCATTAAAAAAAAATCATGCATATAGTGTAAAATGCATCAAGGTTAAAATCCAGATGTTTGTAACTCATCCCATCGTTACCTAAATTTTACTGTTTTTATGATGTATGATTGTTTTTATGTTTGTCACATTTTATTGCTAAATACTGGGGAAAAAACTAGAAATTAATTGTGAGAAATGGTAAATAAACAGCATGATTTAAAAAAAAAAAGTCTTTAACAGTTAAATATCCAGAATTTTTTTGCATTTTTCCATGGAAATGTGGGTAGATTAAAGGTAGACAAATGAACAAAATAATGTAATGTAATAATAATGTACAAAATAATGAACAAAATTAGCAAGAAAATGCACATAATCAAGGAAATAAACTAAACTGTCAATGAAATAAAGCAATTAAAAGAATGAACATAAAATGAAGAAAATAAAATTAAGATGAACAAAATAATGGATGAAATTAACAAAAAAAAACCTGATGAAATTATCAAGAATATGATCAAAAAGGTTTAAAATCATCATGAAAAAGACATCTGACAGCTGAAGACGTGTCCCAATATTTATGTCTATACAGTTTATAAACATAATATATTATATAACAATATTTCCGTAAAATTTAATGGGAGATTTTTCTTCTTCAGGGAGATGGTGTAGAAAATTATTATTCGCAGTCAGAACATGAAAAATATTATAGAAATTCAGAGGTAGAACATTTAAAATAATAGTCATGGATATAGGACGTAGGAAGAAAAATCTCCCCTTAAACTTGAAATAAATATTGATAGTATGCTGAATTTTCTCAGTGCACCACAGTTAGTCATGGAGTTCCTCAAGGCTCAGTTCTTGGACCAATACAGTTCACCTCATGCTTCCTTTTGTTAACTTATGAAGGAAGGACATCATGTCTGCAGCTGTGAGATGTGCTGATTTCAGACAAAAACATCAATATTTCCTTAAAGTTTAATGGGAGATTTTTTTTTTCCTTAGTGAGATGTGAAGAAAGTAGATGGATAAATGTGGTAGAAAATAATTATTTTCTGTAAATAAATAAAACCAAAACAATAAGGTTTGGAACTCTAACACCAGAGTCTGACTGTGTTTGTGTGTTGGAAGCATGAACACAGCGGCGAATACGTCAACAGCAGAGACGCCAACGTCATCGCTGACGTCATCAGACAGAGACTGCAGCAGCTGTCGCCACGGTTACACAGCAAACCAAAGGTAACCACGGTTACAGCGGCCGTTCAGAACCATCAGCGGCCGATCGGAGCCTGACTCTTCATCGGTCTGTTTGTGTCCGCAGGATGAGCTCTGATGAGGGGCGGGGCCAAGGACGCAGACCTGTTACGTGATTGGTCCGGGCGGGACGGAGGCGGCTGCGATTGGTCCGTCGGTGAAGGAGGTTCCAGCTGCGAGACGGACAAACGGACACTTTAACCTACTGTGTATGAATGTACCGAACACTCCTGCCTTGTTTGGTTGTTTCTCTTCGGTCTCCATCGTTCGTATTTACTCTATGAAGTAAAACTGTGGGACTCAGTTACTGACGCACACGTACGTACATAAATGCAGCCAAATGTCGAGTCAAACCCCAGTTCCACTTGGTTTTAAAGCACAAATGAACAGCTGTGACACATGTTCGCTTCACCAACAGAACCTCTACTGTTTTACCCCGTGGTGTTTTATTCTGTGTAATACTGACCTATGCAATAATGGGAACATCCGTAAACTGGGATTTAGCTGCACTCACTAGTTCTTCAATCAAAAGTATTTGGTTTAAACTGTATTTACTGTCGTGGTGGTTGGGACGAGGATGTCAGGTCTTTTCTAAACGGGCTTCTATTAGAGTAGGGCTGTCAAACATACGGCCCGTGGGCCAAAAGCGGGTCCCCAGAGGGTCCAGTCCGGCCCACGGGATGAATTTGTGAGATGCAAAAATTACGCTGAAGATATTAAGAATTATTGATGTTGAAATGGTTTTAGTTCAGGTTCAGACCAGTAAAATAATAACAGAATTACCTATAAATAATAAAACCTTTCTGTTTTGGTGTAAAAAGGGAAAATATTTACATATTTACAAACCATCCTTTCATACATTTTTACAGTTTTAACAGTCTTTAACAATATTTCAGGTTTTTCATGGTTGTCCATTATTCATATTTTTGTAACACTAATGTAATTTCTAATGCAATTTTATAATAATGTAATTTTACTTTTTCACTGTAAAACAAAGACAAAAGTTTAGAGTTGTCATTGTTTATACGTAACTGTTATTATTTTATTATTTTAGTTCAGGTTCACATTCAGACCAGTGGGTCAGACCAGTAAAATAATAACAGAATGACCAATAAATAATGACAGCTTCAATTTTGTCAGTTTGTTTTGGTGTAAAAAAAAAAAAAAAAAACAAACCAAAAACCTAAAACGATCCTTTAACAAAAAATGTGAATAACCTGAACAAATGTGAACAACATGAAATGTCATAAGACAAATCAATGCAATTTTAACAATATTTTGCATTTCAAATTTTTGTTAATTTTTTCCATGTTTTGCTGGTTTTATCATTTATTTTATTCATATTTGTTCTTTTTTTTTCTTATTTCTATTCATATTTCTTAACATCTTTTCTCCATTTTTGACATTGTTTACAGGTTATTTTGTTATTATTTTACTGGTCTGGCCCAGTTGACATCATATTGAGCTGTGGATAAAAAAAAAAAAGAAAAGAATGATGTGAATAAATATGAACATGGAATTGATGAAAAATAAGTGTAATTATGCCAATATTCTGCCTGTTACTAAATGTTTTGTGTATTTGTAGATCCTCTGTGATCTGTCAGTTATAATGTACATGTGGAAATGATAAACGGAGTCAGAATATTACAAAATACATTACACTTATTTTTCTTAAGACACTTCATTTTGTTCATGTTATTCTCATTGTTTAAAGAATTGTTTGTAGACGTAAACATTTTCATCATGTAATTTTACTTTTTTCACTTTAAAACATAGAGATAAATGTCATTATCGTTTATTCTGTTATTATTTGACTGGTTGTGATCCGCTTTAGATCATATTGGTCTGAATGTGGAACCTGAACTAACATCAGTTTGACATTTACGTATCAGACGCTGAATTTTGTTTGACTTTATTTTATCCACTTGAAACAAAACAAACTCTTCTTTCATGAAAAAGTCCATTTTAACCACACACTATACTGTTATAGTATTGACTATCATACACTATTTATTATCCACATGTGGTGTTTTTTTCTAATTATCGTCTTCGATGTCGGCATCACGTCTATAATTGTAGATTTACTTCAGTGTAGTTTCTCTTAAAGGTACAGACGCTGTATTTTCCTGTTATCAGAGACGTTTCAGGACACATTAGTGTTAAACCCACAGACGACGCTTTCATTGAACTGATCCAGATGCTTTTTAAACCATTTTTCTGTGTTATGTGGGTGTCGGGTCTGGACTCTATCATCATCTGATCAAACTTTACTTTAAAACCAAGTGTGAACCATCAGGGTCTTTTTGTTGTGTTTTATGGATTGTGTAGAAACTGTTGGGACTTTAAGAATAAAACAATTTGTCTTTAAACACAAAACCACTGCAGCTTTTCCTCCGTATCTGTTTGGTTTTTACCCATAAATCCAAAAACACTGGACGATGATTCGCATCTAACGGTTTAATAATCAATATTTAACCCATAAAGAGCCAAAACCATCCACTGATGTAAAGTGTTTAATACCTGCTGATCCACTAATCCTATCAATCATGTAAATATTTGGTGTAAATACAGTTTGTCATCTTTTCATGGTCATTCGATATGACCCATATGGATATTCAGAGGCTCTGTAGTTACCATGGAAACACTGTCATCGTCTACAATCATTGATTCACCCGTGGAGTTGGATCAATGACAGTGGATGGAAACCCTTGTTTTTAGATTCTGTTATTGATTATATTTGTTTAAAAGTCACTTTTACTTCAGTTTTTTCTGTTCTGATATAACCTTTGAATTTACTCGAGTTTTAATGAACATCAACATGATCCGTAAATTAAATATAGAAAAATACACGATTTACACTGGGGAAAAAATGCAAATTGTTGAGAATAATATAATAATAAATGGTGATAAATCCCTTAAGAAAAGGTTAAATGTAGAGAAATGTGATTTGGAAGATGCTACAATCAGGAAAATGTGAAACATGAAGAAAATTATCAAGGAAATGAACGTAATGAAGAAAATAAACTGAATTATCAATAAAATGATGCAAATAATCAAAAGAAAGAACATAAAATGAAGAAAATAACAAATAAAATTAAGATGAACAAAATAATGCACACAATTAACCAAAAAAACTGAAGAAATAATCAAGAAAATGTTTAAGAAGGTTGATATTTTTATCTGAAATCCTCATGAGCAGGACATCCTACAGCTGTAGACATGACGTGTCCCAATATTTATATCCATATAATTATATATTACACGATATTCTGACATGAGTCCTTATTGTTTCATATCCCAGACCCGTTAGAAAACAAACACCTGAACTCAACGTGTCCACATACTTTTGTCCATATGTGTAGTACAGTTGATCCTGAGACGCTGTATGTTTCCAGTTCAAGCAGCAGGGGTCACTGTTGTTCCTCCAGTTGAATCTGACAAGAATCTGTGACTCAGAGAAGCTTTGAACATGTTCCCATATGGACTGTAACAGCACTGAGGTTCTTATCAGATTATCAACAGATTATTATCAGATATTATTAGATTATTATCATATTATTTTCATATTATTATATTATTTATCAGATTATTATTATTATATTATCAACAGATTACTATCAGATATTTTCAGATTATCAGATCATCATTATTATTATTATTAGATTATCAGATTATAATATTAGATTATCATCAGATTATTGGATTATTTTCAGATTAACCATTCTTGGTGTTAATCATTCACATATGCCAGGAAGGAAAAAAAAAAAAACTAATCCAATTTTCATGTAGAATATTGGGGGGGGGGGGGACTTTGTGTTTTTGGCATCAAAAATATGGTTTGTTTACATTAAAAACATGGTATTTAAAGGGTTAAAATACGGCATTTGTTGAGTATTTGGTATTTTTGTTTATGGTTCAAGTTAATGAAGTACAAAAAAAATGTTAAAAAAAAAAAAAAAAGTTGAAAAACTATGAAAAATATTTAGTCATTACTACATCACTGTGCATATCTTGCACTTTAGGTGATTAAAATGACCTCTATGGGCAGGATAGTGTAGTATTTCTACTCTTTGTTTGTTACTTCAGAGGTTGAAGTATTTCTTGCTGAATTCGTCCAGTTGTTGTGGGTTTTTATTTCCATCCTCATCGTCTTAATTGAAATTAACTGTAAAACAAGACGTAAACGCTGCTGGAAAAACCTGAAAACCGTCGTTTAATTCCAGATAAGTCGACGCAGCCACAGGCCTGGTTTTCCATCTGTGGTAAAATATGATACAATAAAAATATGAATAAAAATACATGTAATAAAATAACACTTCCAAACGAGGGAGTTTCCCTTTGA
The DNA here is from genome assembly GCA_037367295.1 of Apogon hyalosoma. Taxonomy (NCBI): domain Eukaryota; kingdom Metazoa; phylum Chordata; class Actinopteri; order Kurtiformes; family Apogonidae; genus Apogon; species Apogon hyalosoma. The sequence continues at coordinate 1,080,397 of JAPQRP010000016.1, read as the reverse complement.
TGGTTGAAGTGTGTTTTTATTGCTGCAGTAAAGGCTGTGAATGCTCGTCTTTTGTTTCTCTGGAGTAAATGAGTGGAGGTACTTTCCACCTCGGGGTATAATTAGACTCGGACATTTCAGTGGATCTCCCTCCTCCTCCTCCTCGCCGGTTCTCCCTGTGTTTTGTGGGCAGTTGGAGGTCAGCATTGACGCAGCACTGCTCCATAAACCACTGGAACCACTTACTGTGTGTTCGCTCTATTGTTTCATGATGTGAAATGGAGCGAGTTGGACAAACACTCCCTGAGAAACGCTGGGAACCGACCTGCTAGTCCACACTGGATTTGTGATCTGAGTGTTCCACTTTAACAGCTGATCACAGCCAGAACGTCAAGGTACATGCCATCATAGCGTATGTTTTCACAGATTTCCCTCTGGATGAGGTTGGTTTGACTTATTCACATCAAATCTACAGAGTTCATTACGGATGCAGGGAATCGGACCAAAACACAGAGAAAATGCAGTAAAACCAAAATTAAAACCACTAATGTTAGGACTAAAAATGGCTGGAAAATCAGGTCGTTTTAGTCCAAACTATCCACCAAGGTTAAAGGAGTGATATTTAGCTTCTTTAAATGGAATTCTTCATTTTAAACCTTTCCCTGTGGTCTCCATAAACTGTAAATGCTCTGCTTGGCTCTGGATTCTTCATTCATTCAACTCCACAGCT
>JAPQRP010000016.1:1036464-1047482 GCA_037367295.1 Apogon hyalosoma | reverse complement strand
GTGATTCTGTCTGATTTTAAGTGTGATGAGATATTTGGACTAGAAATGACACAAATACACTCGGTCAGATTTAGATTTTTGCATTGTGATGAAAACTACAATCCGTCCCTTTTCAGAACCCAGACTGGGCAGAAACATGTAGAGGATTTAAAAAATAGCCTGGATACTTTTCTTTGAATTCAACTTTCTTAATTTCTATGCAAAGTAAATACATGACGCATTAAAGTTTAAGTTTAACGCAGCGTTGTCTGATGACATGTGCAGTTACACCTGCAGCTCCTCCATCCACAGCTCAAGTCCACCTGAAACTCCTGAGAATTCGCTGGTTGAGGCTCCTTCGGCTCAGGATCCGTGGAAGTCTGTCCTCCAGACCCCCTCCTTGGGGTTGGATTTCTGTCTTCATCCACCCTGCGGGACACTATGTCCTGGTTCAGGGCGGTAATAGATCTGCTCGGACTTGCAGAAGGCTCTCGGTGTCTGTGGCCTCACCAGTCACATCTCACTTTTCTATGAAGCACGTGGTCGCCTGTTGGAAAGGTTCATGTTGTTGACGTGGACACCGTCCACCGCCGTCCCCAGTTTGTACAGTCCAGGTCCAGGTCCAGGACCACAGAACTCCTCATACGTCTGCCTACGACTTTAATCAATTCAATTGGGTCAAATAAATCCGTAGTGATAAAAGTTCCTCAAAATGTTAGCGTAAAAGGAGCTAATATGTTTAAAACCTTTTTTTTTTAACCCTTATTTAACCAGGAAGTCCCACTGAGATTAGAAATGTCTTTTGCAAAGGAAACCTGTCCAAGGTAGCAGCCATCCGAAGTCCAAACAACAAAAAACATCCATGATACAATAAACAATAAAACACAATAACAACTATTCAACCATAATCGCATCAAGAAAAACAGTGACGTTCCTCCTTCACTGCGTCCTTCATGATACTTTTCATATCATTAACAGAAATGAATTTGTAATTTTGCAGTTTTTTCAAGATTATTCCATGACCGTGGTGCATGATGGGAAAATGCTGTTTTTCCAAAGTCTGTCAGAACTCGGGGAACAGTCAAAAGCGACCACTCAGAGGAACGTAGATGGAAACGACTAGAGCTAAGAGAAGCTTACTGAGGCATTCTGGGAGTTTACCCAGCCGAGTTTTACAGATGAACTCAAACCAGTGTTTCTGTCTGCGGACGGTTCACGATGTGAGAAGACTTATTTACCCTCGTGTCTTCCAGGTCTTTCCCATTAGGTTCTACTTAGCATCAAGTGCAGACTTTTCCTTTCAGACGTTACTGATGGAGCTTCCAGACCTTCTTACGTCCAGCAGATTAGAAATACTTGCTGATGTGGACGTCCTCCAACGCCGTCTCCAGTTTGTACAGTCGATGTCCAGGTCTCATTCTGTAGCAACGAAGATACGAGGTTCGAATTCATCCTGAAGATGCAACGTCAACGCAGGCTTCATGTTGTGCGACGCTTCCCTGACTTGAGAATCTTATTCTGTGGAGCGAGTCCAAGCACCGAGGTCCTTAAAGTCCTCCACAGCCTCCAGTCCAGGTCATTGGATGGATTCACAGCAGAGCCTGGAGTGTTCCGGGTCCACACCACTCGATCCGTTGACTGATCTTCATGCTTTCTTTGTGTTTGAGGAACAGTTTCTGGGCTTTTCATTGAATAGAAACATCTGTGTTTGAGTCTCAGCTGCTGATCTTCAAGGACCTTCTCCGAAAATTAACCCTCAAAGACCTAAACGTCCACCGCCAAAAGCATCTACTCGTTTTTAACTGAAATACCTTTGATTTAAAAGGTTTTGGTACGACTGCGAAGTGATTCTGACTAAGACACAACTGGACATTGTTCCTGACTCATTTAATTTCTGACTGAAGATATTAACAGGCAAGGATGTCAAACTGGTTTTAGTCCAGGTTCCACATACAAACCAGTATGATCTAAAGAAAAAATAATAGCATAATAACCTATAAATGATGACTCTTTAGTGTGGGGAAAAAATTACATTATGCCTATAAATTTTAAATATATACATTTTTCTCTATTTTTGTGTAAAATCCCATTAAATTATGAAAATATTTACATCAGCAAACATCCTTTAACAATAAAATGTGAGTAACCTGGAATGTCCAGAGAAAATTAGTGCAGTTTTAACAATATTCTGCCTGTTACTGAATGTTTTGTGCTTTTTCTAGATCTGATCTGTAATGAACATGTGTAAACGATCAGTTGAGATATAATATTGTTAAAATTGCTCTTATTTTTCTCAAGAAATTCACATTTTACTTTTCAATTAAAGTGTCAGAAAGTGGCTTTTTTTGCATATTCCTTTGCGCCTTTGTTTTCAGGAAGAACTTACCTTTCATTATCTGGCAAATAATTATTATTATTATACTGATAAATGCTTAAAACTGTGTTTTAGGAAAAAACAGACTTGAAGTTTGTAGCATATTTGCTATCAGAAACAAGTGTAAATGTCCATAATGGAACATTTTGAGTTTGCAAAAATAAACTTTCACCTATTTTACATCTGCTTAAACATGCTTTTTGTTCTTGAACCTTCGGTATGTGTAGTATGGCTTCATATTTTGTGTTATTTCCAGGTGTTTTGTTGCCTCTGGATGTGTCTGAAACAGTTCCTTTCTACTTGTAAAAGAGTCCAACGTTGCTGCCGTAAAGTGTAAGTAAATGCTGTAAAGTGCAAATGCAGCGCCGGACAGACTGCCACTGTGAAAGGGTTCAAATGTTCTGAAAGGAGCTGAAACGATTCAAGTCTTATTCCTTCACATTCTGTTCCAGGCTTTAACATAGAGTTGACTTCACATCTAGTCCTTCCAAATGTTACTGATGCGACCTTCTCACATCCAGTGGATTAGAAATACATGTTGATGTTTATCTCCCCCTCCCCCGCCCCCTCCCCATGCCCCCGTGTAAATACCACAGGCCTCCCACCCCTCAGTCCAGATTTAGACCTCGGTCTGTCCCAGCTGGCCGACCCAGGCCACTGGTGCAGAGTCCAATCCCTCTGCACCTTTTAACTCTCCTACTTTTCTTTTCTTTTTCACGTCTGGAGGTTCAGTCATGGCTCTTTTGATCTGCAGTTCTACTTGGGCTCTTGCAGATCCCTGAGTTCCACCCTGGTCTTGTAGTGTTTCTGTTTCCAAGGCGTCGTCGATCCAACACCCGGTTTCTCTTTTCCAGACATGGAGACTCTTGCAGAGGTGAGACTTCACACTTCAACCCTTTTCAGATAAAAACACAACAGTAACGTTCATGCACTGATGCTGTAGAACTGCAAAACCTCGACTCCACCTCCACAATGTATTCATTCATTTATTAGTAATTTAAACCCCTTCTGGTTCTGGGACACCACAAGTCTATCTCTAAAGTCCTGTTCACAAATCCCTAAACTTGGTACCGATTCTAGATGAGATTAGATTAGATTTGATAGAACTTTATTGATCCTTTGGGCAGATCCATGAGGAAACTGAGGCTCCAACAGCAGCACGAACACTGAATATACGCACAAGTACCACAGGAAAATAAAACAATAACCCTACAAAACACAGGAGTGAAACACTGCAGCTGCACATTGGACAGTACTGGTAGAAACAAGTGGAAAAGTAGCAAAAATAATCATAATAAGTAGCTTATTATGTTATAATATTATTAGCGCATTGACCCACAGGGAACCATGGGTCATATTTATACCGATATCTAGGACTGAAGTTAGTAAATGTGTCGTTCCTGTTTTTAACTTCATTTCCCATCATGCAGCGTGGTACTGTGCTTCCTGTCAACTGTCATGGCCACAGCAACATGATTATAAGGCTATTTTACTCTAAAATTACAAACATCTCCCAAAACATTGGTCCTATCAAGTTACAGAGATATTTAATGTGAAGATGGGACTATTCCTCAACTGTTGGTACCAAATTGGGCAGTTAAAAACATCTACATTTCTCAGAACTGTGCAGACACACACACACACACACACACACACACATGTCACTTTTTCTTCAGTTTTTTTCTGTTTTGATATAATGACCTTTGACTTTATTCTGAGCTTTTATGAACATCTACATGATCAGTGAATTAACCATAGGAAAATAGATGATTTTCACTGGAAAAATGCAAAATACAGAGGATAATATTATAATAAATGGCGATAAATCACTTAGGATAGGTTAAATAGAGAGAAAAATTCATTTAGAAATGAATACAAAAGTCACACTGGGTCCTAATGGGTTAATAATCACAGGATAAAAGTAATAATAAAGTGATAACAGTAATAGTAAGTATAATGATAAACAAGAAATATAAGGATGTACATAATAATAATAATAATGATAATAATAATAATGATAATAATAATAATAATAATAATGATAATAATAATAATAATAATATGAAGTGTCTATAGGTCCGGACCCATGTTGCTGCTAGCTATTTGTCCGTACTAGTTCCAGTTTACATGTGCAGTACGCCACTGCGGCAGCATTCTTTTGTGCTAAAATGTGTTAGGGTTAGGGTTAGGCATCCAGGCGCACTTAAGTAATACTACGCAACGGCTCACTGCACGTGTACACAGGAAGTGCCGGACAAATAGCTAGCAGTGACATGGATCCGGGCCCGGACCAATAGCAACAGCCATAATAATATAATAATAAGCAGCAGTGACAGAACTAAATTACCAACAGCGAGAAAACCAACAGCACACACTGGAATAAACAGTAAACACCGCTGCACCACAGAACTGACCACATTCAGTAATTCACTGAAACTCTGAGTCCGGACCTGGTCTCTAATCCTTAATCTGAGCCTCAGAAACATGATCCTGGTTTTTCACAGGTTGATCTGAGGGTGTGCTCAGCGGTGACTGGACCTAAAGTTCAGAATGCACCGTCCAGTTTGGTTAATACGCCACAGACGGCTTCAGACGCTGGTTCCACATCGGCGTCGGCCATCTTGGTTTTCTTCCCACAGGCCTCGGGGCCGTGACCGTAACTCATCTATAAAAACCTACTGGTGTCAGATGAGCATTTTGATTGGCTCAGAGTCCGAATCCCAGCCTGAGGTCGAATACCTCCACCGCATAACCTGGCACTAACGCCCTGATGTTCTTCTTGTTTCCAGGTGCCGCTGTTTGAGTTCGACGACAGTGAGGATGAGGGCGGCGGCCTGTCCATGAAGACCCCAGGTGACTCAGTCCAGACTGTGCGACACGTTCGGCGGCTGCAGAGCGGTCGACGCCGTAACCCGACCACAGAACTAAACGGTGTTAGAATCACAGAGCGCCACTGACACTGTGGGTGTTTATTTTGCGTTTAGGCCTGTTCTCCAACGCCGGCCACGCCCCTTCATCGCTGTCGAGTCTGGACCCGGACACGTTCATCTACATGAACTTCATGAAGAGCCACTGCTGCTACGACGCCATCCCCACCAGCTCCAAACTGGTCATCTTCGACACCACGCTGCAGGTCAGACGCCGCTCCGCTTCCATCTGATGAACCCTTTAAAACCATTTGTATCATATTTGCCTCACCAGGTTCTGAGACCTGTCTTCAATACTTCTGTTAAAAACCTCTTGTATGTTTTTTCACCCCCCTGGTCGATTTTTGAACTTTTTTTTTTCCGCTGTCATTAAGTCATCCACACAGGAGAATCTTTGGTACTGTTCAAAATGTTACATTAAGAAGAACATTTATATTCTTTTTTTTTTTTTTTTTTAATAAGTACTTCATGAACTGAAACAATGCATAGTTACTTGATAATTGATTCTTTATAGTACATTTAACCCTTTAACCCCTGAGACATGATTCCAGGTAAAGGTTCTGCTGTGAATCTGCGTCTGTTTCAGATTCATAAACTCTGCTGTGAGTTTATGCTTATGTTCCTTTTCTTCGGTGGTTTTGTTTTACTGTGTGTTTTAGGGTCAAAACAAGTGGAATAATGGAAAAAGACAGAGAGGAATTGATGTTTGACAGGTTTTTACTAAATAAGGCACTAGAATGGACATCAGTGAGAGATTTAGGATGTTGAACATGAACTGTGAACTGGACCAAACTGAACAACAAGGATTTGAATTTAGTCCCAGTAGTTTTTTTGTTTTTGGGCTCTTTTTTTCTAAATCAGTCCAGCTGTTTTGTAACACCTGGTTGAACTCCATAAAGCAGTTCCACGGTCAAAACTCAGTAAAAACACAGAAAAAAAAAAAAAGTAAAATCACCACAACACTGGAAACAACAGTAAAAACAGAAAACCAAAAAAAAAAAAAAAAAAAAAAAGGTGTGAAAAAAAAAAAAAAGACAAAACAATGTATTTTAATAGTGAGTCGGTCTCACTCACTGCTCAATCCAGACAGTTTTTTTTTTGTTTGTTTGTTTGTTTGTTTTTTCAATCCAGACTGTTTGATTTGTTTGGAGGCTGCAGAACCATCAACGTCTATGGAAAGAACAGGTTTTCCTATTGAGCAAATGGTTGGATTTTTCTGAATATTTAAAATAAATCACACATTCAGAACGCTCACCACAGACACTTAAGGGTTAAAGGGTAAAACTGTGTCAAAACGTCTGTATCAGATTGGATACTGCAGGTATATAAGGTGCTTTATTAAAACACCCAATGTATCAAATGTGATACGAAAATGATGTCGCAAAAAGTTTGGCTTAGATTTTGTTAAAAGGTTTAACGAACATCCCAATTCCAAAACCTTAGCTTTTCTTGATGGGTCGGGTTTTGGTCGGACAGGGTTAGAAGTCCGTGAGCTGAATGTGTTGGATTCCACCACGGTCACTTTACGTCTGTTCACTTTCTCCTGTTGAATCTTTAACCGGTTCAGTCTTTGTCAGGAGGAAACTCTAAACTGTCGGCCTGTTTGATAACCAGGGTTGTAATTTCCCAAACCTGTGTCGTCGTCAGGTGAAGAAGGCGTTCTTCGCTCTGGTGGCCAACGGCGTCCGGGCGGCGCCGCTCTGGGACAGCAAACTCAAGTGTTTTGTAGGTGAGACATACGACACCTGCATGACTTAGATGGATGATGTTATTGTGTTCACGAAACTAGCAGCTACACTCAAACGCTTCTGGAAATGAAAGACCCACAACTATTCCTCTAACAACTTCCAAATGACTTTTTCTGTCTTTCCCAAGTGATTTATCACCGCTTATTATAATATCATCCTCTGTATTTTGCAATTTTCAGTGTAAATCATTTATTTTCCTATATTTAATTCACTGATCATGTCAATATTCATTAAAGCTCAGTAAATTCAAAGGTTATTATATCAAAAAAGAGAAAAAATTAGGAAATTAAGTGTGTTTTTCAGTCAAATATATCATTAACTGAACATAAACCAAGTGTCCATCCACTGTATTGTTTGTATTTGTATTATGTCGAAAATCAGAGTCGATGAAGTCACTGTATTTGGTTCCTTACCCATAAGTGGCCAAAAAAAAAAAGAAAAATCCCAAAACATCCAAGCAAAAAATACATTTTTTGTGTTTTTTGCAGAAAAAATATGATTTGTTTACATAAAAAATGAGAGAAGTGCGTGTCATTACCTCTTTCTTTTGTTTACGTTACAAACATGGCATTTAAAGGGTTAAAAATATGACAGTTATTGGATATTTGGTATTTCTGTTTATGGCTCAAGTTGATGAAATACAAAATATATAAAAGAGTTAAGAACATTCTGACATTGCTGCGGTACTGAGGTGTCATCCTCTGTAAACTGGAATGAAACACGAACATTCACATCGAAAAGGCTGAAATCAAACTATTTAGATCATTTTCTTCTAAAACAATGAATCAATGAATCCATAAACCAGGATTAGACTGGTCTGTGATGAGCCTGATGGATTAAATCATCATAAATATGTTAAATATATTCCATCAGGTCTGTGGACTGAGGAGGATCTGGTCTACAGGATCTGATCCGATCTGGTCTGATCCGAGCCGTGCCAGTAGTCGGTACTTCGATACTCAGTGTTGTTTAACACAATTAAACAGGTCCGGAGTGGAACTGGTGTTCTCTGTTAATAGACGTGACCTAGTTGTGGTTTCATGGTCCGGGTTCAGGTTTCAGATGATCCAGGACAACGTTTAGACCAAAGCAGGTCAGTGACAGCCTGTCCTCAGATGCCTCCAGGACCTGGATCAGATGCTACTGTTCATACAAAGTTGATTCAAAATTCTGAGAAATTTGGATTTTTGAATTTTTGCTGAATTTCTGAAATATTTAAAATGTGCCTTTGCTTCTACTGGTCCATATTTTGATGGTTTATAACATGTAAATGGTTCCAGATATCAGCCTACGTAGTTCCTATTGATCGCTGATAGAAGTCATATCTGGACTGTGATTGGATTAGCTGAGTTCTCCTCCAGTGGAAGTCCCGCCCACTTCTATAGTTAGATTGATCTGCATCCAGACCACAGGACTGGAACATAGAACAGAACCTGAACCTCATACGTTCAACTGGGTTTGATTCAGACGGAACATGACGCTGACGTACAGGGACACTGGAACTGTTTTTGGATATGTTCTCTGTTATCCATAGTTCTGTCACTGAGAACGTTTCACCAACAGTTTTTCTTCAGGTTCCTCTGAGTTGAATCTACTTGTTTCACTTTATTTCTTGTCGGTCGAGGATTGAACATTAATCGGCCTTTATCACTGAATCCGACGCTTTAACACTGATCAGTATCAGTATTTCGCTTTTTTGACCCTGACGATGCTTCTATCTGTAGCCCAAAGCCCCGCCCACAGTGCTATCTGATTGGTCGACACGTACATATCATAATACAGGGCGTCCCAAAAAAATGCACCTCATTTGAGATGTGCATGTCAGAGTGACTACGTTTCCAGGAGAAATGATACTAAATGGGATTTATTTTGGACATAAAATGTTTTATTCTACAAATTTCAAATGAAAAATTCTGGGGGACGTTAGTTTTAAAATGTTCCAAAGTTATTCCAGATGTTCGATGTGTGCGCCGCTGGTGACGCGACACACATCCGGTCGGTAGTGGAGTCCTTTTTTCCTTCCTGTTGAAACGTCTTATTCCACGTTCAAATCTGTTTTCCTGTTGGTGCTTGTTTATGACATTTTCTACCAAATTCACGTTGCACATTCACATAGACTGAGTTTGTTCGTACTTCAGTACACAGAAGGCCTTTGCTGTGGCAGTAAACGGCATGTCTGTTCCTGAAAGCAGAACGTTTAAAATGATTACACTTTTCTGAGCAAAATGAGCAAACGAATTTAAAACAAATTATTAGGTGATGAAATGATGTCAGATTTTTTGGGACGCCCTGCACGTAAAACAGTCTCCATCTGGATTAAACTCAGTAAATAGTATTTTATCACCAGTTTCTACAATAAAACTTTTGTCAGTGTAGCAGCGCTGTCAAAATTAACGTTAACGCAGATTAATCATCGTGATTAATCGGATTAAAAATTTAAAAACGCAGTTAACCCGTCGGCAGCAGAATGACTCTGAACGTCTCTGGAAGCACGTTTGGGTCAGTTTGTCCGGTAGAGTTAGCGTTAACGCACATGAACAGATGAACAGTTGATCCGGTAGAGAAAGGAAAACAGAACCGACCCATAAAGACGGAAGACGCTGAACAGCACCGTGGAAATATGAGGAGAAAAAAAAACAAAACAAGACGCAACAGTTGTTTTGTTGAAACTGTTGAAGGTGTATTTATTCATGCAAAATGAAACTTATTTATACAGATTAAAACTGAGTGATATTTAATCTCGATTAATCGAAATGAATCCACAGCAGCCCTGTGATTAATCTGATAAAAAAAAAACCTGACTGGTTTGACAGCAGTCGAATATAGTCACGTTTTACCTGTTTAACAGCTTAGATTTTCTTCAATTGTGTCACTGTTTGAGCAAAATTGTTGCCATTCTTGCAGTTGCAACAACTGCACGTGCGATAACAGGTCACGTTAGCTTAGTGCTGACGGACGAGAGTTAGTTTGGGTCCTCAGTTTATTTAATTTTTTATTATTTCTAAGGGGAGTTATAAAACATCACAGATTAAAAAGTATCTGTGACAAAAAACAGTCCCAAAAATTGTTGATCTTGATTCAAAATGGAGAATATGAAGAAAATCCATCTGGATGTTTATTAAAACTACACTGAACAGAGTCATAAGGGTGAAGCTTTGACCTTTGACCACTAAAATCTATGAGGTTATTCCTTTAGTTCAAGGTGTTCTGTAAAGTCGTTCCTAAACTCTGAAGTAAAGTGTTGGTTTTTCAGTCTAAAGGTCCGAGTTTGACCTTTGACCCATATTTGACCTTTGACCCTTTGTCTGTCACTGTCAGGTATGTTGACCATCACCGACTTCATCAACATCCTCCATCGTTACTACAAGTCTCCTCTGGTGAGTTGACCTCTGACCCCTGTCATGAATTATTAGCTGAACCATGCAGGCTGAACCTCCCTGAGGCGTTCAGGGCCCCCACGGAAAACCCAAACTCAGGTAGAGTTTAATGATCCTCATGAAATTATCAGAAGTGAGACTGTGGTTGTTGGAAAACTCAAAGGCTTTCATTTTGTCAATATTTATTTAATACTTAAATGCATTAAACTGCTTTTTGTCTTATTGTCTGTACTGTTCCATTTTAATTCATTAAATCCCAAAATACAAAAACAGGAGGATTTTAGTTTAAATCCCATCTTTAGTTTTCCAGTGTTTTAAGAGTCAGTGTCAGACTCAGATACTGGGTTACCGCAGCTTTTTAAGAAATCCGAAAAAATCTGAATAAACTCATTTTTGTAAATAATTAAGACTAATTAAAATAAATAAATAAATAAATAATAATAATAATAATGATTAAAAATTAAATTAGCTGATAATAAAAAATGAACAAAAAGGAACAAAATAAATAAAAAACAAAAATACCCCAAATGAGCAACAAAACGAACAAAATAATAAAAAAATATACAAAACTGAATAGAATGATCAAAAAATCATAATGAATAAGATTAACCAC
>JAPQRP010000016.1:1007456-1021597 GCA_037367295.1 Apogon hyalosoma | reverse complement strand
TGCATGTCTTTGGATGGTGGGAGGAAGCCAGAGTACCCGGAGAGAACCCATGCAGACACGGGGAGAACATGCAAACTCCACACAGAAAGGTCCCGCCCCCAGCAACTGGTGTTTAAGAGCTTGTTGTCTCCAATTACATCCATGTTGTAAGACTATTTATTATTTTATCTCTTTTCTCCAGGCGATCAATCTGCACCCTGCTGACCCCGATGGGAAGGCAGACCCTTACATCGTCCTCCGTCTAGGCAAGAAAGAAATCCGAGACAGGGACAACTACATCCCCAAACAGCTGAACCCTGTGTTTGGCAGGTAAATGTCCAGTCAGATGCAGCGTAGCATCGCATCTTCTGTAATAGTTTATTAAAGGAGGTACAAACCCAACCTCTGCAGACAGTTCCACCTTCTTCCTTCTTCCAGATCGTTTGAGATCCAGGCCAAGTTCCCCCAGGAGTCTCTGCTGTCGGTGCTGATCTACGACTACGACCTGGTGGGAGGCGATGACCTGATCGGAGAGACTCGCATTGACCTGGAGAACAGATTTTACAGCAGACACAGAGCGACCTGTGGACTCCCCACCGAGTACAGTCTGTAAGACAAAACCCACCACCAGGTTTTTATTTCACTACATCAGTCTGCAGTTTGTGTAACCCTTTACAGGGCACTCATTGAAATACTCTCAAATTCAAAATTTCAACCTTACTGGACATTGTCATCTACCTCCTTGTTGGTTGTTGTGACAACAGTCTCCCTCCTCTTGCCATAAAACATCTGAGCAGCATTTGCTAAAAAGTAAACACATGCAATAAAACAACAGTTATAAGGTCATAAACTGACAAAAAAAATCGCTCATTTTCACCATTTACAGCTTCAAAATACGTATAAAAATCTGTCTGAATCACTGTATAGTTTTATAAAAACCAACATGTTTCTTGACCTCAGTAGTCATTTTTCCATCAGACATATGTACAAAACTTTATTGATATCTATGAAATGTCAAAAAACCAGAAGTGCGTGATGTCAGTTATTCCATTAAATCACAAATGCGATGATTTATTTATTATCGCGAGATGACACGAGAAGTGATTCCATAAACATGGCGACGAACGTAAATAATGTGTTGATTTACAGATATATTCATTATCATTATATATTACCCCTCTATCCCATGCTAAATTCAAAAATTGTTTGGTTTCCTGGTGTGTCCGCGTATACCACGCTGTTTCTTTTAAAACTCTTCTTTGCTTGTTGTAACGTCCATCAACATCCATTTTTTTATTCACTCTATGACTCTAGTTGCAGAAAAAGGTCTTTCCATTGCAGTTTTGTGTGAGATACCAATTGCGCTACGCCTGAAAAACCCCCTCTTGTCAGTGCAAAAACTTTTGATCAAAAAACAAGAGTTTTGGCGAAATTGTCATTTTCCATTCGGTACATTTTGTATGCATAAGTTATATTTGTGCAATTTGAGGGTCAATGGAAAAGGGACTACTTAGGCACAGGATTAATCCCATATTTAATGTTAGTGGAAATGACCAAAAATAGTCACTTGCCCAATAAAGGGTCACACTTCATTAAACTCCTGGTCATCACACCCTTTTTACCAGGAATCTGAAGCCTCTCAAACAGAGGTTTATCAGTAAATGTTTCCACTGTGATAAAGACTTGTAAGAATGTGTTGATACACGTTTTATGTTGTTTTAGTGAAAATAGTGTAAAAGACAATGATGCAAATAAGAATTCGAAGTCTGAATGTTATGCATAAGACCAGGAAATAAAAATAACAAACCTAAACCGTGATTTCCTAAACACTGTTTACTTAAAAATCCGATAACTGACATTAATCGGATAACTGTAATAATCAGATCTGATGTGTTTACATGCACTTAAGAAATAAACCCTGGTTTCAGTCCAGTATCAGATTTCTTTTGGAGTTCGTAAATACATAGTGATGGTAGAAACAAACTTCCTGTTATTGTCTTCCACTCACGTTCGTCTACGCAACTTCTGTTTTCTATGATTTAATTGTTTACACATGCGCAGATGTAAAAGAACTAAATAAATCCAATTAACCTGTGTACATGCAGCGTATCAGGGACAAATCCAGCTGTGTTAATCTGATTTATTATAATCAGATTACTGCAGTTTATATGATCCCTTGAATAATCTGGTAACTCCAGAAATCAGATAATGATTAGTGTGAATGTAAACCGACTCAGTGATTGAGACGAATATAGTTCATAGTCATGTGACCTTTGTCAAATTTCCATCATGTTCCTACATTAAAACATGATGATATAATGTGGCTCTAAATATGGCCTTCCTGTGATCCTTGTTTCCGTGTTGTGGGTTTGCAAGAAAATACGAAGCAGCAGCAGCAGAAGAATATACACAGTGAATATGAGCTTGTATCTTCCTGTGCTCTTGTATAATTATGTTCATCTGACAGTGAGGGTTACAACGCCTGGAGGGACTGTCTGAAGCCATCGGAGCTACTGTCCAAGAGGTGCCGAGAAAATGGTCTGGACAGTCCTCACTTCAGTCCAGGACGCATCACAGTGGCGGACAAAGTTTTCACAGGGAGGACGGTCTTTATGCATGAAGGTACGGACTTCCACAGCACAGGTCTGGATCAGATCTGAGAGAATTCTGCACCAGATGTAGACCAGACATGAGCCGACAGTATGAATGTGTTCCATGTGTTTGTGGAGTGTGGTTGTTTTCTCATCAGTGTTGGTGTCAGTGCCAGTGTTCATAGTTTAATGAAACTCTGTCCACGTCCCAGATGAACCGGTCGAGTCCTACGAGCATTTGTCTTTGAAGATCCTTCATCGCTGGGCAGAGATCCCGGCTGTGGGATGTAAACTGGTCCCTGAACACATTGAGACCAGGAGTCTGTACAACAAGGCCAGACCGGGTTTGGATCAGGTACTACCACCGATGCTAACTTAGCACTAGCACAGCAACACATTTAGCTACTTTTATGATTTGTTTGGAAACTTTTAGCAGTTTTTGTAAAGTGACTCAAACACTAAAACGCACACATTTTTCCTCTAAATGTCAACAACAGATTTCCTGTGTCCCAGTCGTATAAACCCACAGTACAGACCGCTGGAAAAGTCAGTGTTTCCAACTTGGACACTTTGTTGGTATATTTAGTAATTTTTCAGACCCCTCTAGAGCAGGGGTCACAAACACGGTGCTCACGGACACCTGGTACCTGTGAGTCGCCCGCAGGCCTGTTCTAAAAACAGAACTAGTCCAGGTGTCTCCAACACGTTGCTTGCCAGCTACCAGTGGCTCACGAGGCCCTTTCCAGTATCTTGCCGTGGGCCAATAATATAACAAAAGAGTGGATTTGTCACTGAGTAGAACAGATCTAAATTTCCACCCAGTCAAAATTACAAGTGTCCTGCCCCCCTCCCAAGATGAGACGGTCAACTAACTGTCAATCAAACTTTTGCGTTGGGTTGTTGTCTGTATTTGATAGGGGCAGGGCCTGGGGGAGCAGGATAAACCAGGTGCCAGGCAGGTAGTGGGTTATAAGGGTGGGCGATACTGGGAATTTTGGTATTGATCCAATACTAAGTAGTATCACTGATACCAAAACTTGAATATATAAGAGTTGAATCAGTCTGCTATAATTATGGGGGGCAAAGCGTGCCTGAGAGAGCAGCAGAGACAGACAGAAGTGCATTATTTGCACAGACGGACAGATTTGGAGAGAAGCTGCGCTCACATGAACTCTGTGAGGAAATTTGAACAATTTGCTGGATGTATGGAAGAGAAACTGCAACAAAAGTATCGATCTCATTACGCTAGTATCGATCCGATACCGATACTCACCTTGGTATCAATACTATCGATATTTAGATCGATACACCCAGCCCTAGTGGGCTAGCCCCACAATAATGTTAGCAGAGTCCAGTCACGTGAAAAGCAAGTGTGAGTGTCTGATCTGTGGCGCGAGCCTGACAGTCGGTAAAAGATGCAATGTGGAGCAAAATTTCACCTAAGTTCACAGCAACCTTTCCTGTGATGTTCCAGTGGGAATCAGCCTCCGTAAAGAGAAGGTACAACAGCTGAAAACTAAACTCCAAAAACGACAGTCCATGTTCATTAAATCCACCAAGGCCAGCGCTTAAACCGAGGCTTCATTTAAAGCGGTTCACATCCTGGACCAGCACAAACAGCCCTTCACTGATGGAGGTAGAATTAAAGAGGCTCGGACCGTGGTGGTGGAATCATCATTCTGACCCCGACCATAAACAGAAGACAGAGATTCTGTCTGCTATTGCTGATTCCAGTTCGGTGTGCACACATGTGCTTAGACAGCTGGAGTCGGGCCTGAACAGGGCCTATACTATGCTATTAATCACACTTCTCTCAATAATATTTTCACAATCCATTAGAAAGTTTTGTGAATGATTCGCTTTGCAAAAAATGTTGATTAATCTTCTCCTCTTTCCAGAAAACAAAACCTTACATCAGTTTCTGATGTGAATGTTTATCAGACTTGTGTCTCAATGTATAAGTATGTTCAACTAAAATCTACACCCATGAGAAGTAATAACAGGAAGAGTTAAACAACAAAGATACAGGTTTACTGTAACTGCAGGTTTGTGTCATAAAGGGTTCTTATCTGTGCAGGGTCAGGTCCAGATGTGGGTCGACATGTTCCCCATGGACCTGCCTCATCCTGGACCCGCCGTCGACATTTCACCGCGTAAACCTAAAGGGTACGTGTGCAGCTCATTCAACAATGAGAGTTCATATAATATTACTTAATGTTGAGACTTGCATCTGAATATGTGTATGTGCAGGTATGAGCTGCGAATCATCATCTGGAACACGGAGGATGTTATTCTCGAGGACACTAACTTCCTCACGGGCCAACAGTCCAGTGATATCTACGTAAAAGGGTAAAAAAAAAAAGTATTAAATATTGAAGTATTTTAACATTAGAGAAGCCAGAAAAGAAACTGCTGGAGCATTTACATCAAGTATTTACATTATAACTTGATAATAACAGGGAGTTGTAGCATAATAATTAATTAATAAACAGGTAAAAATATAGTAAAAATATATAATTACTATAGGTTTAACCATGTAATGGCTGCATAGATATCAAATATTGTAAAGCTGACATTCATTCTTTCATGCTTTCCTGCAAATCTGAGCTGCAAAAGGCAAAACTTCCTGCTTCTATTTAATCTTGTATTTATATTAACCCTTTAATGAATTATGAAGAAAAGTATCCAGATGTTTTTAGATTGATTTATTACTCAAACTTAGGCCAAAGTTGAAATGCATTTTAAATGTTTTTTAAAATATGACGATATATAACCTCCTGAGACCCAAGAAAGTCCAAATTTTGGCTTTTTTAAAAATGATAGCCCATATTCGAAACATCATGACGCAACAATTTTTTCAGTAGCATTTTTTTTTTAATTTTTGGAAAGTCCTTTGTGGTGGACAGTTTTTTTGTTTGTTTGTTTAAAGCTGTGAAACTCTTGTCCACAAACATGGCTAGAAAACCTATAGCTGTATCTTAGGAGGTTAACTTTATGAGATCACAGAGCAGTCCAAATTCTAAAACTAAGATGATACTTTTATTCATTTTATAGCTTAGGGTCTATAGAGACTGCCCCCATGTGGTTTGGAAAATATTGCGTTTATACCCCTTTGGAAAGTAGGCTTCAACTGTGTGTCCACAAATGTGGACATTATGTTGCATGACAGAACTCTGACAGAACACATACATTCTTGTATGAGATGATGATTCGTACGTTCAGGTCTGTCCCCATTTGTTTCTCTGAGCAGGTGGTTGAAAGGTTTAGAGGACGACCGACAGGAGACCGACGTCCACTACAACTCTCTGACCGGAGAAGGAAACTTCAACTGGCGCTTCGTCTTCCCCTTCAACTACATGCCTGCAGAGAAGGTAGAAGAACGCAGGAGATTACAGGTAGAACGGCGAGATAAAACCCATCCATTTCATCGTCTTGTTTTCTTCTTTCACTCAGGTGGTCGTGGTGAAAAAACGAGAAAACATTTTCTCTCTGGACAAAACTGAGCAGAAGATTCCCGCCATCCTCATCCTTCAGGTCTGGGATTTCGAGACCCTGTCGTCCGATGATTTCCTAGGTGTGTTGAAGGTCCTTCTGGTTTTAAGCATCTTTGCACTGATGAGTGTTCGGGTTCTGAATAAGGACAGGAATTGATAAGATTGTAGCGATTCTGGTTCCATTCTTGATTCTATTCTAGATTCTCATTGATTAAGGAATTAACTATGGTACAAATGCTTTGTTTGCATTAACTCTATAACAGCGTTGCACAAGTTACTTCCAAACTGTAATAATCCATTACAGATTACTAGTTACCGTTAAAGTGTAAAGTAATGCCTTGCCATACAGTATTGTTATTGTAATATGTCATATGACTCCTGCATTACTTTTGAGTTCCCTACAGACTCTTGTCATAAATGGCACAGTAGAACCCCCCCTCCCCCCGGGTACATGTGTGAATGTGTCATATGTGCAGGTACGGTGGAGTTGGACCTCCATGGTTTTCCACGAGGAGCTAAGACGGCGAAGTTATGTAAAGTGGACATGTTAACAGACGGGACTGAGAGGATCTCCATCTTCCAACAGAAAAGAGCAAGAGGCTGGTGGCCTTTCAGCAAGGGTGGAGAGCAGACGGTATGGAAGCACACTGTAACCAACGGCAACGGCTTGAGTATTTATAGTATGTGTTCTGACATGGTTTAGGTGATAGCAAAGGCACTGATCAACACTCCCAGAGGTTTAATGTCTAAAACAGTGACTCTCAACTGGTCAGTAGCCTGTCACTGCAAGCATCACATTTTAGTAGCACCATCTGGTGGCCATTGGCAGCATTACAACTTAAAGATACTTTAGCCGTGGCTTCATCTCAGAGCTAATATCCCTGCCCTTTGGTTTCCATCAATGAGTTTGAAGCAAATAAACTTACCAGCGTATTGTGGTCAGTAGGTGGTGATATAGGCTACGATACATGTGCCTGTGATAAAGAAGCAGAACATTCTTTTGACTTTTACAGTCGAATACGAACTTTATAATGTAAAAAGTAAAGGAAAATCTCACCTGACATCACATTCTATCAGTAAAACATGAAAAAATCCATTATTCTACAATTCCTAAAATACTGCACAGTACGAATTGCTACATATGTCAAGTAGGGTGAGTGATAATAACGATATATGTCGCGATATAACTTTTCCTCAATAGAAATATGAGACATGCTTGATACAACTGCGATAGAATTCATTCATTTACGTTTTAACAGACGTAAGAACAGCCAATCATAATTAAGTAGCACCGCACCGAACCAATCACACTAGAGCCACGTCAAATTAGGTTCACGCACACAGCACAGGCGTAAGAGCACAGCACACACACTAACGTCTGGGCTGCAGTGGGAGGTAATACTGTGCCTATCACAAGACTAATACACACAAACCATACAGCCGAAAAAACTGAAACTGAAACTCAAGATGCTTATTTGATGGGGGTCAATAAATCTTAAGATGGGGGACTGGGGGGAGATGAATAAAACGGGGGGGGTAATACATAACAGCGGAGGGGGGATAACTGTAAGAGCAGAGGGAGGGAGTTCTCCATAAGTACCACGACATCTCTGTCTCTCCCCTGATGTCTTCACAACTAACTTATGAGCAACAGAAAATTTAAGGTTGACAAAAAACTGTGAATTTGATTTATATTGTGATACATATCAATATCGTCTGATATGAAAAAAATTGTGATACGATTTTTTTCCATACTGCCCAGCCCTACTGTACTGTCAAGTCATATTTTCGTGATGTTTAGGATTGTTATTGGTTTTAGATTAAAGCTGTAAATGCTGCTAAAATGTCTGTTTAGCCTTGTTGTAATTGTCCTGTAATGCCTGGATGAAGGCAGCAGATCAAACTGACTCCTGGAAAATACAGTGGGATCTTAAGTATCGTTTCATGGGTCAGACAGAGTATTACTTGGTCTCCTTATCAGGCTGAGTTACCTTCTATATTGATGAGCTTTATGTGAATAGTCAGGAAGATAAGTATGTAAGTGAGATACATATTTCCTACATCTGAATGTACTGGAGACAAAAAATGCATAATCCCACCTCAGGCAACAGAGGTCAGATTTGGCTGGTGTAGGTTTCTGTAGGTATGTTTTATATTTTGACCATGGTCCGATCTCCGAAACCACCAGGGAAAAGTGGAGGCAGAGTTTCATCTTGTGACAGGGGAAGAGGCGGAGAAAAATCCCGTTGGCCGAGCCCGCAAGGAACCAGAACCGCTGCCAAAACCAAAGTAAGTCCACGTAAACACAAATCAGATGGCATCCACTCAGAAACAGAAAGAAAATGATATGACAGAAAAGTAAAGACTCCAGGTTGTACTATTAACAAAAAAAAAAAAAAACTTTACTAAACAAATACATCCATTCTCCCACTGACTTTCGCCGTGTCCTCACCAGTCGTCCAGATACGTCCTTTTCCTGGTTCGTCAATCCATTTAAGTGTTTCTTCCATCTGGTGTGGCGGAGCTACAAGAAGTACATCATCCTGGCGCTGCTGCTGCTCATCACCGTCCTCTTCCTCGTCCTCTTATTCTACACTTTACCAGCAGCCATTTCACAGAAGATCGTCAATGGGTAACGCACACGTACTGCAGATGTGTCCTTTCAGTTTGGACCTGGCACATTTCTTCAAGAACTATCAGTGGGTTGAAGGCGATGACATAGATTTAACCTTTAAGCTCTTTCTAATATACATTTTAGCTACAAAGTCAGTCTTGTTATTGGCAGTAGTCTGTTTATTGAGGTCATGATACTTAATGTAACACTGAAATACAAAGCACTTACGCACTTAGTTCCCAACAAAGACCTACAGAAACACAAGGGGAAACTGTCTCCAGACGTCAATAAAGTTGATTTTGTTGTTATTGGAGTGCTTGTGGTTTTTAGCTTGGTGAACCAGGGCATCTGTACAATATCTGTTTCAAAACATCAATACACTGTCGAAGAATCCGTCTTGAGTTTAACGTGGCTATTGAGGCCTCGTTGTGTCATACTTGTCTCATTTTCCACAGGTAAATGAAAACTCTTTAAGCTTCAGCTCCTACAAATCATTTCTTTCCACTTTACTTGTGTCTCCTTGGTTTAAAAAAAAAAAAAAAGCCTCATCACAAAAGCACCAGCAAACCTCAAAACACAGAGGAATATTCCTCAAATGCTGTTGTAATATATTGTTAAAACACTGTTAGAACAGGTCCTTCCAACCCATTTACACTTGTCCTACTGAACAAGTCAGTGGGTACTTTAGTTTTGATAACTGCTGAAGCTGAATACTGTATCGTGCCTATCTTATCCGATCTACAGATATAAATTACAGTATTTCTGTAATGCTTCGTTTATACTGCTACTTAAATGCTGTCTAGCAGTTACTTAAAAAATTACAATTCTATCAAAATGATCATACGACTCAGCTCTCAGACCATCATCTTCATCACTTCTGTGTTTCTGTTGCTGATGTCTTGCCTGTGTTTTGCCTTCTGAGGCTGATGTTTTGCTGGTCATGGCAGTGGACAGATGAACATGGTCAGTGGTAATACTGGGTGTGTGGTGCTAATGTGTTTCAGTGGTGAATTTCTGGACTCTATGGGTAGTTAACAGTGGCTTACTGTTGGATGCTGGTCTTGGTTCCTGTTGCTGGTGCTGGCAGGCAGGGAGGGAATAGAAGGAATATCAGGTGTCAATATTGGAGGACTAAATCATCTTATTTGATTGTTTGCAGATGATATCATATTTTGAGTCTTGTATGAGTCTGGTGAATTCTCTGATTATAAAATTAATAACACAAAATCTGTACTTGTGTTTTTGAATGAAGAAGGCAGAAAAAAATCACACTGTAATCACTGAATTTACAATTGCCACAGATGGTTTTAAATATTTAGGCATCAAAATTACTCCACATATAAACAAAATAGTTACTACAAACTATAACCCCCTGGTAGAAGAAGTCACAGGAGAGTTAAATCGATGGTCTAATTTACCCACATCCATGATAGGGGAAATATTATAAAAATGAAAGTTTTGCCTAAATTTTTTAATTACTTTCAGACACTTCCCTTGCATTACCACATTTCTTTGATAACTTAAATAAGGTATTTAGTCAATTCATTTGGAATAACAGAAAGGCACGACTGCGTCTTAAATTACTATACATGCCCTATGAAAGGGGAGGCCTTCAAATTCCAAATCTAAGATGGTACGATATGGCATCACAGCTAACATCAGCTTCACACTACTTTTGTACTAAATCACCTCCAGCCTGGGTAAATATTGAGCAACAGTCTATTCCAAAATTACCAATATGCAATTATCTTTATTCCGCAGATTTACATAAAGTGAAAAAACAAACAAAAAAAAACCCTCCTAGAACAGTACTATTATTACATGACACACAGCGCACAAACATGTGGGAGTACATGTAAATATGTCCCAGTTTACCCCTCTGTCAAATAATGACCAGTTTATGCCGGGAGGAAAAGATGGAGAATTTAAATTACGGAAAATTAAAGGCATCCAGGCAATTAAGGATCTGTATGGCGATGGAAAATTGCTTACATTCAGTGATCTGTCTGCAAAATATAAAATTCCGCCAAAATCATTTTTACAGATATTTACAGGTTAAAAGTTTTGTGTCATCCAGGTCTAAGGAAGTTATGTATATATTAAATTATCATTACTTGAGCAAATGGGAAAACGGGGATAGAAAGGCCTATTGTCAAAATATTATAACCTGCTTAGGTCAAATTCTAAAGATTCAGCAATAGATACGCTGAAGGCATGGAGAAATGACATACAAGACAGAGATGAATCAGACTGGAACGAGGCCTGTTTGAAGGCCCAAAAACAAACTATGAATACACGACTTAAGTTACTAAAATATAAATGCTTAACAAGGGTTTATATAACCCCTGAAAAACTCCACCATATGTCAAATCATGTTCCTGATACATGGACTAAATGCCAAGATAATACAGGAACTCTTATTCACTGACTACGAATGTTCAAAGATACAAGGATTGTGGAAAGAGGTCAATAATTGTATGTCTGAGGTATTTAACATTAAGATTCCATTTTGTGCTAAACTTTGAATACTGGGAATATATCCTGAGGATTTTACACATACTAAGAAACAAACTGAAGTGTTGGACTTCAGACTGTGACATGCCAGGAGAGCTATCACTTTGAACTGGAAGAACATGGAAACTCCTTCTATAAAGCAGTGGATAAAAGAACTATCAAAGCGCACTGGACTGGAAAGACTGACTTATACGACCAAAGGAAAACTAGAGGAATTTGTACAATTTTTGGAACCTTATATGAGCATTATGGTATCTGGAAAGTAGGGACATGACATCCAAACTATTACTGTTTTATTTTTTATTATTATGACTGCTGTATTTCAATGTTATTTCTACATATATGTATACATGTTCATAAGAAAAAAAATAATAATTTGATGCAAGTCTACATGGTGTGAATGGGTGTGTGTATGGGTGTTTGTGTTGTTTTGATTCATGTTCTTCATGTATATTATTTACTTTGTTTAACTTTCATTCTAAAATTTAAATGCCAATAAAAATATTGTGGAAAAAAAAACTGAAGAAAATCCTTCTTTATTAGAGACTAATGGTAGATGTATTAAAAGACTAATAGAAATGTGAATGAATCAAACTCTTGCATGACTTGTCTAATTACATGAAAACTCCACAGGGTGCATGCTGGGAGCAAACTCTAGCATGTTATTGCCTCAAACTGGACACACAGTGAAGTCCTCTGGGGTTTCGTTGAACACTGTTTGTGCTTCACGATGGTCGTGTTCTGCACCTCTTTTAGTAAGTAGCCTGTTCACACCTGTGTGCATCAGTGTCATACGATGACGCCTTAGCCTCTCAGGTATCACTGCAATCAGAGGTGTCACTGAAAACAAGCTTTAACACAAACACAACACTGCAGTTAAACGTCGACATGGGGCGCAATTATTATTGTTATGATCAAATACACTTATTCACATAATATGGAGAAATTTCAGATGTCTGTAGTAGGAAAATTATTGGTTGAATTCATACCAAATTGGATTTATAGATTGCCAGTGACCCAGAAAAGATCTGATTACATTTCCTATTTTTTATATTTTTTTTTAAATCTTTTTTTTCCCCATTTACATATAATGGGTGAAATTTCACAACTATAAAAACATCAATTTTATTTCAATTTACTTCAGTCTTGGCACATATATGATGACATCAACTGAATCGATGCCAAAATAAACTACAATACATGCCAGGGGCGAGGTTTCTTGTGCCTGGAACCACTTGGGTTTTTTTTTTTTTTTTTTTTTTTTTTTTGGCGTGGTTGTTCACATTATCATTGAAATGTGACATAAATCAGACTCGTGTGAACAGCCCATGGACCGGAAGTGACGTCACATGCATCACACTGTGTTTACAGACATAAATATAGGGATGGGAATCGACAAGAATTTTATGATTCCAATTCCATTATTGATTTTGCTTATTGTTCCGATTCCTTATCGATTCTCATTGGGTAAAGGAATAAAAGAGTACCAACGGGTTTGTTTGGAACAGATCATGCCAGACCCGGTTCAGTTCAGTGAAACTGAAACTTGAGCTGCTTTACTAATTCCTCTGTCTCCCACTGTTGTGCACCTCCTTTTCCTTTTCCCTACCTTTGGGGACTTTTATTTGAGGGGGCAGGATGTTTGTTACCCCCCCTTCAACCGGGCCCAGATGACACCCTGGTTTTTGCTCTGCCACTAGATTCACAAGTGGTGCTAAGTAATGTGTCAAATACCTGACATTCCTGCAAATTGACTGCATGCTGTGTGGACAAATGTTTGAACATATTGGAGGGATTTCCCCCTTTTGAAGAAATGGAAGCTTCGCAAGTGTTACAAGTGACCCTGGTGTCATGTTTTTGCGTGAAATAAAGCCAACCTTTGGAGTGTTTCTGCCTTGATGCCATGTTGGCTACATTCTGAACCTAAACAATGCAGTGTATGTGTGACGTCATGATGCATGCGCAAATGTAGGTGGAATCAATTAGCAGAATCATTAAGAAGGCAGGCAAACAATTCCAAAGAATTGAGCTACTGGGAACGGGTTCTCAAAAAGAACCAGCAGATAGTCAGTGATAAGGAAACCCTGCTGTGGACTGAAGGCCGAGGGTTTTCAGGTGTGGACACGTTATGTTTTCCTTTTGGTGTTCTGACTGTGATCGCGCCGTTTTTGGGGCGAATCACTGACAAGTAAGAGATGATTACAACAGGTTGAATCTCCTGTTTCTTGGGTCCATCTTTAACCTTTCCAACAACACAAGATACAGGATATTTTGAGCATGTAAACATAGTCAACACATTACCTACATTTCCCCTGCTCTCACACTCAGTCACAGTAACTGAAGAAAATCCTTCCTTACTAGAGATTAATGATAGCTGTATTAAAAGA
The DNA here is from genome assembly GCA_037367295.1 of Apogon hyalosoma. Classification (NCBI taxonomy): domain Eukaryota; kingdom Metazoa; phylum Chordata; class Actinopteri; order Kurtiformes; family Apogonidae; genus Apogon; species Apogon hyalosoma. Next base: position 1,008,018 of record JAPQRP010000016.1, on the reverse strand, counting down.
CTAACAGAAACAACTTTCACAACAGAGACCTTCTGCACTTTCTACTGCACTGTGCCTGGAAATGTCTGCTGGCCACATGGGTTACTGATAAAGCCCCCACTTTCAATTAGTGGAAACAAACTGTGTCTAGTATTATTCCCTTTGAAGCGTTCTCTACAGCATTGAAGAATAAACCCTTTTCATTTTCCCAAACCTGGGATCCATTTCTTGACCTGGGTGCCTCTGCACCTACAGGATGTGGTCAGGGCTTATCGATCTGGCCTAAGAAAAACATGTAAAGCTGTGATTTGATATGATATCAAACTTTTGGATGTACTATGCTGTCTCTTTCTGACCTGCCTGAACTCTTGTGTTTTTTCCTCTCCTCTCACTGTCTGTATGCTATGTACTATTGTTAGTCCTGTGTTTTACATTGTCCTTCTCACACCTGCTTTACAAAAAAAGTTCAATAATAATATGTTTGAAAAAAAAAAAAAAAGACTAACAGAAATGTGAATGAATCAAACTCTTGCATGACTTGTCTAATTACATGAAAACTCCACAGGGTGCATGCTGGGAGCAA
>JAPQRP010000016.1:991154-1003960 GCA_037367295.1 Apogon hyalosoma | reverse complement strand
TCAGAAGTTTAGTGTAAAATGTACTACAGTACTTAAAATGCAACTCGTCCAGCTACAAGGCTGCCTTCTGTCCATCTGCACATTTGCTGGAGCTTTTCTCCACTTGAGTGGTAGAAAACTGCTGTAGTAGTCCAAAGTCTGATGGAACACACATATTGACTGAAGGTGTACTCACCGCTCCCGTGGCCAGCATCCTCCACCGCCTGTGCTTCTGTGAGCTTGTTAAAAGTATAATATCAGCAGACGGGTCGGCAACTGCAATAAAACAAAGTTGTCCCACCGATAAAAGCCTACACCAGCTGAAGTTAGCAGCTAGGTAGCCTTTAGCCTCGGTCAAATGAACACTACTGAATGCATGTATTTAGCTAATTACACTGGCAGCAACATAACTTCACTCCGAATACTGAACACGCCGGCACCACATGAACTGTCTAATCTCATATGTAAGGAACATCCTCTGGTGCTTCGAACTGGAAGCTAAGTAGTGATAGGCGACGGCGACAAAATTTCCTTGCTAACAAGGAATGGAGGCAAGCTAAACACAAACCAAAATATCGCGAGAGCCTGACAGGAAGCGCTCTGGATGATCACTTCCGTTGTGAATTTTCACATTCCCGCCATCATCCTGAAGTGCTATGAGCGAGGCGTCGTGTGCGGGTCCACTGTCAACAACATACACACAGTCAGGTGAATGCCGGCAAAACAAACTTTCAGTCGTTGGATGGCTTATGAAAACGACACTGTGATTTAAAAGTGTCCAGAGGAGTGCCTGTTCGTGGAAGGTAATGAGCCGCAGCTCTGGAGTCGGTCAGCCGCTATGTTTTCATCATTAAATTACACTCAGACAAATTAGCCAGTTAGCTAGCTCCAGCTAGCTGGCTAGCCGACCTGCTAATGTCGGCCTCCGCCATCCATTCAGCCTCTTTTGATGAGAGACGACATTACTTGCATCCCAGACGACTAACTTGGCTTCAGTGACACTACGGTTAGCTCTGAAACTCTACTTGTACCCCCATATTTGGGACAGTTCTCGCAGTGGGATAAACTAAGTTCGGTAGGACTAGCTAAGCCGGTGGCGGTTCTCTGCATCTTCACCTGTGTTTGGTAGGACACAGAGCTGCCACTGGGCTATGTAAACGGCTAATGTGGAGCTGGGTCTGGAGAAGACCCCAGCTAACGTAAGCAGCCTGAGTTGTACCACGTCGCAGAAGACCCTACGCGTTTTTAATTTGTTTTACTGAGAGTGTTTTGGTTATAGTCATTAAGCTGCGTATGTGTCTGACACATTGTTTGTCTTAACTCTGGGTTTCCTGTGAGGTTCAACAAGCTGCAGCTGCTAATCGTGACAGGTGGCAGAATTCCATTCATTTAGTAGTATTTTGATTGTTGACAAATGCCAACTTTGAAATCGTGTTCCTCGTGAAAGGGCAGGGTTACCTACGCTTTCTACTGATTCTACTTTAGCTCATAGATCTACTTATTTTACATCAAGAGGAAAATCACAGTTGAGTGGAGTTGTTGGATGCACTTCAGCAAAGTTGTTCAATAATTCAGTAGCGCAGCTAACAATAGTTAGAAGTTGTTGTAAAACCTGTATTGCTCATTTTATGGTAGACATTTCTTTGGTACAAAAAAAAATATTGATTTAACTTCTTCTTGGTTTGGTGTAGAATTTGATCACAAATCCCCTACTTTGAAGTACACCACCAGGACAGTGTCCCATCGCCACCATGGTGCCCAAACTCTCCAGCAGTGGTGCTGTCAAGATTCGCTTTAGCAGCATAGACCTGGGAACGACCAGATGGAAAGAAGGAACGTTTGAGATTCTGGAAAAAGACAATAAGGTCAACCTCTGCTTAAGATTCAACTGTGGGGGAGCTGCCAAAACCTTTCAGGTATATTTCACTGTCTTATTTAATAAATAGACTTGTAACAATTATGACCTAATATGTAGTTTACAACCACATGATCCTGGTGAAGCATGAACTTAAGATGGCGGGCAAATAGTAACAAACAGAATAGGGAATGCACTGTGCTAGTTTAATATTCCAAATCCAAATTATAGCATATGCGGGATGTGATCCTGGTGTTATGAAGAGTTGTTTTTAAACAGAATTTAAAGTTTTTCCTACAAGTGGGTGCATTAGAAGCAACTACTACTGAAGAGGACAAATGACAGCTGTGTATTAATGTTTAGCAACGAACATTCAACATCATGGTGCCTCAGTGTTAACTTTATGGTAATGAAACTTGATTAGCAAGTCTCAGAAGACTAGTGAAATGTCACAAAAGATGTGGCTCAGTGTGGGTAAGTTATAGTACCCTTACTGTATATAGATATAAAAACCTGGGACAGAATTATTCATGTTCTAATGCTTATTGTTGATCATGCGACTTGGTGTTCTTTTAGCTGTAGTCACAGGCAGGGCTGCTGCATATGGAATACATTTTATTTGTAATACACACTGAAAAAAAATTTTTTGAAGTTCACTGATTGTCTGCATAGGGTGAAACAGACAAGAGAGATGAATTTAACAGTTTTCTCAGGCTTCTTTTTTAGCAGTTTAAAAAGATATATAACATTGTATATCTGTGAGTTTGCGAAAGGGGAAAAATTAGACTGTAAATACTAGTAGCATTTTTAATTCCAAACCAGGAATATTGTGAATTTCTTTGTACAACAACATGTATGACCAATTTGATCGTCATCTTATAATAATCATCACCTGATTGTGGTCAGCTGGGGCAGACTGATCACTAAATGTATTTTCCAATGTATTTATGGCTGTTGCATAACTGCTAACCTGATTAAAGTTTTAGTGGGATTGTTTTTAGCTGTTTTTTAGTCTACTATTGTACATACACAGAATAAGTTTACATAATACATTTGAAAAGGGGTTTACTGAATATTTATTTTCACAGGGTTTAATTTCTTCAATTTTCCACCACATTAACATAAACTATTGTTACTTGATAAAAGGTCCCTCTAGTTTCTTGAATTGATTGGCAAGTGATGCTAAACAACTAAACTGTAAGCATTTTGATGTGGTTTTTCTGGAGAAAACCAGTCCCTGCCCTCTGTCTGTAGATCAACCTATTGCTTAATCACAGTGATTAAAATTGTAATGATTTTAATGGTAGCCAATGCAGCTGATGATACTAATTGAAATGTCATATTTGATGGCTTTTTCACTCTTGAGATTTGACTGGCGCTGTTTTAATGATGTCATATTGTTGCAGCTCCTTATCCTCAAGGTGCTTCACTTACTTTAGACTACCAAAATGTAATTTGTGTGTTGTCAATAAACACCTGTTTATCAATGACTGTACTTTATGTTTAGAAATAAGTTTTTGTCAGGTTTATACTCTAATATTGAAGTTAAGTCAATGAACAGTTTTGCAGTTATCAGTATGAAAATGGCCCTCATTGTGAAGTTGGATGGAGTTGAGACACTGACTTCTGTTTTACCACAGTAAATCCTTTTAAATTGGGACTAATAACATATACAGTTGAAATATGTAAGTATTAATAGAGACCAAAGAAATGTGTTCAATTTATGTTGAATGTTCTTTTCTTGCTCTCAGCTTAACCAGAATGTGAAGAGCGTGAACCACAATCTGAACAGGATCATGTTGACACTGAAGGACTCCAGTGTTATCGTTCTGGATAAGATGCCGCCAGCTCTGGTTCAGAAGACTAAAGAATATCTTGAAAGACTGAAGCAGGGGAAGCCAAGTAATTACACCTTTACATCTAAAATCCACAGTTGTGATGCAGACAGTCAAATTTCTTCTTTTTTTTTTTTTAATCCCATCACAGGTTTGCATTGTCTATTTGCCTGTTTTAGTTTTGCATGTTACTTACATTTCTACAGAGGTACAGTAAGAAAGTCACATTGTGTTGGAGTTGGGGTTAATTTAATCTGTAGTCATCATGTACATAAAACCTTGACACGGTAGTATCACATATGCCGCGTTTCCACTACATGGAACTGGCTCGGCTCAGCTTGACTTGACTCGGGTACCAGGTACTATTTCTGGAGACCATTTCCATTACAGGATAGTACTGACTTTACAGTACCTGGACATCATAGTGGTGCGGCATTACTTCCGTGTTGTCTACTCAGAGTTGCTGATAAACTCGCTCATTGCGTGTTGTCTCGTTTGAATTTTTACGTCGGCTACCAAGGACTGAATCTCCTGGACCGACCATGGTGTAGTTTTGGGCTGTCATCATGTGGATTAACCTACCAATATATTTACCGTTGACTTCTGCATCTGTTTTTTGTAAACTGGAGGGTCACAGAGACAACTCTCTGACCAATAAGTGGTCTGCAGTGTTTAAACGTCATGTTTTAGTATCTGTTCCCCAGTCTTGGAACCTCAGTGGAAGTGATACCAAAAAATTAGTACCGGGATTCCAGGTCCTTTTTTGTAATGGAAACGCAAAAAGGTCGAGTTGAGCCGGTACCACGTAGTAGAAACACGGCAATAGTTGCTGCGTATTTGTTGGCTGCACATCCAAGATACAAATGTCCTTTTCCACCAAATCCTGGAGGTTCTCTATTAAATTAAAATCTGATGACTGTGGGCACATTTCAGTACAGTGAACTCATTGTCATGGTCAAGAAACCAGCTTTAGATTTGATTTCATTTGAGCTGTGTGACATGGAGTGTTTTTCTGCTGGATGTAGCCTTTACAAGTTATTACAAGCATATACATAATTGTCTTTTTGTAGTTATTCCAAAAACAAAAAAAGTCAAATAATTACATTGTTGTTTAAAGGCTGATTTTTGAAAATTGAAGACAACTATTGCTTATTAGGGATTTTAAACTTTTATTTAAGGTTGGAATGTGACCAACACTTATGTAAATAAAGAATATTCAAAAGAATTGTACTTATTTTGTTTTTGGAAAAAAAAAAGGTTTAACAAAATTGCACACAGCCTAATCAAATGAGACGCTGGAACAGACACACTGAAGGACAGGCGGTCTGCAGATGAACCAGGTCCACACAGCCCAAGACAAATTCATGATTATTTCTGCTGAATTAATTGGCACTAATATATTCAACACTATATTGAACAGTGGTCAAAACTGGTTTGTACTTAGCATTTTTTGTCATATTTGTCACATTTATTTTTCATATCTGTAGTGAGTTATAAGTTTAAAGAAAGTTCTAGAAAATGATCACACTGTCATTTTATCATCCAGCCCTATGTTTATCACCTCTTCAAGCATCCCTCAAGGCCTGTTTTGTGTTGATGGACAAAAATGAATTGAACGTCATGCTGAATTAAAACCGACTGAAAACAGCAGTAGCAGCAGCTGTCATCACGTGCATCTGAAGCAAAACAATTTCAGTTGTGAATTTATGCCTCTTCAGAGAACACTTCATTCACTAGCTTTGTCCTTAGTTCCTGTTATCATTCTTGTTTTTTTCTTTTTTTTTTTTTTCAGTTTTAAAAACATCCCATGGAAGTGCAAACTTCAGTTTGCTTGGCAACCGATCTGTGAAAAATGACACCAACCAATCAGGAGAGAGACAGGTGAGAAACTATGCAAAGCTGCATTTTTAACCTTGTAATATTGAAATGTGTGTTGATATGTCAGACTGACATCTTCCAGACATCAGCAAGGCGACAGGGTCCAGAGGGCCGGGAGGACGCAGCACCACGGAGGCCTCTGGGTAGCCCCAGCAGGGCGGTGTCCACTCCCATTCGCACTGGACTTTCTGAGAACAGGTAAGACACAAAGGACTACCAGGGCTGGCAAACATCAACACATTCTGTCCACCAGTAGAAATGCTGAGATTTGGATAAATCCAAATTATGGTAAAAGTCTAAGTACTGAAGCAGTAGAAGTAGCATACAAGTAAAGAGTAGTATGTACTTATAGTATAAAAGTAAAGCGTAGGCCCTTGGAAGGATATTAGTGTGTGAAGTAAACTGAACTGTACATCCTTCTATGTAATGTAAAGATGATTAAATAATTCTGACTTCAAATAAAATATAACAATATACTGAAAATAATAAATATTTATTGACAGACTCAGGGTTCAGATAAAATCAGACATATCATTTAAGATAAATACAAGAAATCAAAAGAGTAACATTTTTAAAACCATAATTATAAAACAGATTCCATCATCCAAAAGACTAGTGTAAATGTGTCTCCACAGCTTGGACTGGTGTAATGATGATTAAACCTTAGATTTGCTAAGCACGTGACATTTATTCCACTGGTCTATAAGTCAGATGGTTCGAATCCAGACTAAAAGTAGTGAAATGTGACCAGGTGTGAGTCCCTGGTCCAGACTAATCCAGTCCTAAATGCTGGTTGGTTGTAGTTTCACAGATCCAGTCTGGGCTCAAAATGTGAAATAGTCGAATTAATGATAGAATGGGAATATTAGTGGCAGATCTAGCAGATCTACTTCTACACTGTCTGCACATGACAGTCCATGGACTGGACAGGTTCTATCAGTGGAACATTTACAATCTATTGGATAAATGGACACAAACCAACATATATGTGAAGAACACACAATCATATACCTGGAAAACAGCACAAACCAGCCCTTTGGTCATTAGTTTAATAATTAAACTGATTTAAAATATGTAACATTTAGCACGTTTAATCTTAGGTAGCTCATTTATAAAACTGTAGATCAGTGTTATTGGAGCTGGCAGATGCATTTCTTCAGTAGATTTTAGAACTGTATAGACTTTTGCAGTCACAAACATGTAACTGGGACCATATCGTCTGGGTTATTCAGTAATAGTCTTCTTGCATCATTATGAGCTACTTTCAGTCTCTGATGTCTAACTTTACTATGACCACAAGTGGATAGTCTATTTTTTTGGCACATAATGTTGCCCTTATCAACTGAAACAACCCCAAATCAGAACACGGCTGTCTCAGGCTGCTAGGTGATTGATACATGAGCTCATCCTCACCTTGATGAGTCCATTCTGGAACAGGGTTGACCTGAACTTCTTAGGTCACATTACCTTTTCCCATTGTTCCAGAGTCTAGTCTTTATGCTCCCCTAGAAATTAATGCCTGTCATTACATCAGTTAAGGGTAAATAACTTACTATCAACAACAGCAGCAGCAGCATGTCACTGGACTCACTTGAGTTTGTGTGTGTGTGTGTGTGCGCACGCAGTTTTTTACTTAACTATTTTATACTTATATTTTATTCTTGATGGTATAATTGATGTGTGTTTCTTACAGAGTGTAAAACCAAATTTTGTTGTGCTGTACAAAGGTATTTTGCAATGACAAAAAAGCGTCCTCTATTTGTATGTTAATGACTGCAGTAATTATCCAATGGAAGGCTCTTACCCATTTGCTTGGTTACATCCGGGTACGGACTTGTACGGACCAGGGCTGGGTAGATTTAAAAAGAACTGGGAACAAACTACTCCCTCTCCTGATCCAATTACTGATCCCAGATGTTGCTGAAACACTATTCGCCTGCTTCATCTCTACCATCTGTTCATATCAATAAGACAGACTTCTCATTATGTATTTGGCTCCAAATTATTGGGCACTAAAGTATTCCACTTCTGCATTTTTTCAGAAGTGAGAGGCGAAAGAGACTGCTCAACTCTGACAGTGATCTGACTGAGGACTACCCCAAGGAAAATGACTCTTCAAGGTAACACAACTGCATATACATGCCCAGACCTAAAACTAGTGCAGATAACCCTGTCCTGTCATCCTTTGTCTGCCTTATAAGCTCGGAGGTATTTTTCAGGGGTTTCCTTGGTTTCTGCAGTGCTTAGGCGAGGGTCCACTTTTTGTCATCAGGAGAATTGGTGTTCCACTTGCAAGAAAAATATAACACTATTACCTTACAACTAGAAGTCCTGCATTTGAGCCAAAGTTTTTTGTGGTGTTTGCATGTTCTCTGTCTGTGGGGATTCCCTTTGTTAATGTGACACTCCAGCCTCTACCCATGGTCCAAAATGTCCACCTTCATAGGTTAGCTGGTCACTCCACATAACTTGTAGGTGAGAATGTGGTAGTTCTGTTCATGTACCCTGACCGATCCAAAACAAAAAGAAGACAAAGGTACAAGTATAAATGCTTAACATTCTGTTGAGTGTGTAATTCAATTCAGAATGAGAGGTTATGTAGTTTGTTAATTTCATCAAATATGTTGATCATCAAAGCTGGATTAATTAGTCATTGCACTGATTTCAAAAGTTGCAGATAAACTCAGTTTGGTAATTACATGGATACAATAGAGCAATAAGGAGCAGTGGTTGCAAAGTTATTCAGAGTTGGATTTATTTCAGACCACAGACTGTAAACGGTTTGCAATTCACCACAGCATAAATGTCCACAGTGAGAAAGAAAGATGACAGAAAGAGAGAGAGCAGCATGGGACTGTGAGGAAGAAAGAGAGAAAAGAAAGGGCTGATCCACATCCAACTGTGTTTTCAGACTGTTTAAGAATACCGCCTGCTCTAAAACACTAATACACTCACAATTTAGCACAAGCTGCAAGTAATGCAGTCTGACAGTTGGTAGGGTATCAGTGAGCAGGAGGAGCTAAAAGAACGGGCGGGGTATTAGTAAGCTCCACCTACTTTTTCACTTGTTACATTGATGAAGTCAATCTAGGCAGGTTTTTTCTCCACAGTTGGATAACAACTAAATACTTATGTACATTTCTTTAGCAACAACAAAGCAACTTTGGATCCATCCAGGAAATTTGTGCTGACCTGTAAAGATAAGCTGAAGCAGCCAGAGGAGAACCGAAGTTCAGGTGAACTTTCATCACAGTTCAGCACGTGTTTTACACATGATGTTTTTAAATCAGGAAGTTTCCTCAAAGGCCCCTATATTTGGTAGAATATACAACCCACCTAGGGGGGCCAGAGTTTTTTTGTTACAGTTTTGTAATTGATTCTATTCATTAGTTCCAGTTCAACATGAGTTCAGATTAAACTGAAGTTTCCATTTTAGCTGAATTTTTGTGAATCTTCATGCTTCCATCCATTATGTTCTGTGAACAGTACATGAGTTTACATACATAACTGTCACTGTTTCCCATTAATGATAGATATTTTGCTCTGTCACAATCTTAAAATGAACAAGAATATTGTGGTGAACAGAGTCTTGCTAGTCAGGAGTAAGTACATTTTTTTGCCAAACTACATTAACTATGTTAACAGTGAAAATGCATGTGAAACTGAGTACACAAACAAGATTCTGCAGTATACATACATGCAAAGTGCAAAATGCACAAGTGATCCAGACTTAGAACCAGCAGCATCTGAAAACATGAGAGCTGCAGTTCTTGATGATTCAGCTTTGCTCCATGATTAAAGCTAAGTATCAACCTTCTGGCTGTCTATGTATTTGCTAATTGTTGTCTGTCAGTACTGGACATTTAATTTGACAGTAAACAAACCCAGTACCGGTAATAATGTTCATTTTTTTGTAAAGCATAAGCTTTACTTCCACACTCTACAGAAAAATCTGACATCAGCTAATCTGTAAATCTGTTATGAAGCCAAGGTGATCTGTGTGTGTTTGTGTATGTAGCTCACAGACAGAACATGGTCCATGTTTACTTTGATTCAGCTCCAGGGGTGAAAAATAACTTCAGAACTTACAATTTGACGGAGCAAAAAGTCAACATTGACAAACATAATATGTTCTTGAGATGTAGCTGAGGTCAAGCGGCGCACTCAAACAGATGTGAAAACAGGTGTTACCATGGTAATGGAGACACTCTGACTGCTTTTACTGTGCCTGTGCAAGAGTATGAACACCACAACAATAAAATGTAATTTTCTTAATGTGCTATTGTAATTTTGTAATGTAACATTCTGAAATCCCAGCCTTCATTTGCGCCTGTGTGTCTGCTGTAGTTGGGTGGATACAGTTGGACTCTGGGAAACACTAATATTCTCAATCAATCTGTATTTATATAGCACTTTTCATACAGTAAGATGTAGTACAAAGTGCTTAACATATAAAATTAGTGCACCCCACCAACCACCACCACTTAATCGTATATGTGCACACACACACACACACAAACAGAAATAACTAAAAGAAAGTAAAAGAAACAGGCCGGGCACGGGGGGACCATAAACCAAAGAGAGAGAGGATCCTCTCATATCCTTTATCATCATAGTTTAACTTATTACATTTGATGTCTCTCTAATTACATTTACAAATGCTTTATATTGGTCAATAAAGCTGACAAGTCCTAAAAAGATTAATTTAAACTAATACTATAGAGTAATGCCTTAGGCCTTTTGGGATTTTGATACTAATTTCATTGATTTAATGGTTATTTTGCTCATTTTGATTTGGTGTTGTGAAAGCCCCTGTATGCTCCAAATGGACAGTCAGACTTCTAATTAAACAGTTACTTTTATTTGTAACATCAGTGTTTTTTTTTAAAGAATACATATCATTGATTTAATTTCCCAGGCTTAAATACATGATTAGAATGGGAGAAGACCAGATCCAGGGATACTCTCTCATATTGTCTTTGCCCCACATTGATTTGTTGGGGTCATGTCACCCTAGATACATGCTACTGCTATAAACATTAGATTCAAGTGCATTTCTATTCATATTGTTGTATTTTTGTGCTGCTGTTGAAAAGTATGCATATTCAGTCTACACTTTTACTGTTTGATATGTATGTTTTACTGTTTTATGATTGACCCAACTGACTCTCAGTTGAATGTATTTTGCTTAATCCTCAGCTCCATTGGGTTCAGCTCCTCTCCACCCAACAGCTTTCTACAGCAGCCGATCAGTAACTAAAGATTACAGCCAGAGCCACTCGTTTCTTGACAGGTGAGCAGCTGTACCTAAATCCAAAGGGTTTCCCATACAAGGACACACAAATGTGAATGAAAAGCTAAAGGGCAGATTTACAAACTCTCCTTTGGCAACAAACACAGGATTGACCAAAGAGGAGCAGTGCAAAGTTAACACCGGAAAGGAGTGGACAGAGTCATTTGTGTGGGTGGTCTAATTGCTTTGGAGTTTGTGAAATTTTAGAGGAAAGTTTTCAAAAGAGGCACCACTATTTAATGCTTAAGTGTTTTATTCCAGTTTGCACCTGACCTGACATGGCTGTGAGAATTCCACATGAAGGAGGTGATGCAGAGAACACAGCAGGTGTTAGAGAACCGTTGGCTTCATTTCTTTTAATGCCGGTGGAAGATGTAACAGGATATCATTTGCAAAGCAGTTCTAAACTCTGGAGATATCTAATGCAAACAAATAGGAGGCTCAACAAGACCCAAAGCAGGGGCTTAGTAAAATTTCACCAAAATGGTGTAAGACACTGTTTAAAAAAAAAAAAAAAAGTAAATTAAATTTTTATCGTAATGACATTCAAACATCCAAGTGCTTTTTATGTTTGAGTGCACAGTGATTCCCACACATGACTGATACTTAAAAAAAACAACGTCCCATGAAACTTGTACAATAAATGTACCTGCTGGTCAGGTTCCATGCAGTGTCATGGGGGTGGAACTGAAACCAGCAGCTGCAGAAGCCTGTAAATGTAGCCGTCGCATCTCCTTTGTGTCATGCATCAGGTCCTCTTTAATTTTCTTTACGGGATAAGCCCTCAAACAAGTTGGACAGTGACATTTTTAAGTATTCTAGGCTTCTGAGATGGTTACATTCATCCAGTAACACCTGAAACTTTCCCTTCCCTTGTTGCTTTTGAGAAACATTTGAGAAACCTATGTGTATTTGTCTCTGACCACTTTCTTTGGCCCATTTTATGGTTTTGCGCACCCATGGTTTTTTGCACTTGCTTAATAAATCTAGTCTAAAATGCTGTTTATTGTGTGGATATACTTTTAGTGAATTAGATTTGATAAGAGCTGCTGAATTGACAACAGTACTGACTTGTATTACGCTAACAGACCCCACAGTACGACACAGACCCCCACAGCAAAGAGAAGCCTCGTATTGCCCAACCACTCGACTCCCTTCAAGAGGGTACGGACATCTCTGGACTATGGTGGTTGGAACAAACAGAGGACTTCCACTCTGGCCCAATCTCAGCCCCCATTACAAGGGTAAGCATGTGCCAGACCGTGTCAACACACTAAAATGATGACTAATGGAGGGAAGCATTTAATGGTACATGTTCTTGTTGTTTTAATGGTGACTACAATATCGGGGATTCAAGTCCTGGATATCTTCACATATAATAGTATTGTTGTATTTAACTCTCAATACAGTTTTTCCAACCTGGGCAACACTTGCTACATGAATGCCATCCTGCAGTCCCTCTTCAGCCTCCCGTCCTTCTCTAATGACATGCTGAGGCAGAGCATTCCATGGAAGAAGGTTCCCATCAATGCACTGCTCAGGTAACCCATGCAACCTTCCCACTACATATGGGCCAGAGCCAGCCAAAGTGAACGGCAGTATCCAAAATTAAAGTTTCACCTATCACTTTTAAAATTGGCTACTTTTTAGCTTAAGAACTCTATTTTATGGAACCGTTTAAAAAATGTTAGTATCCCTTGTAGAAAAAGAAGATATAACTGATTATGCAAAGTTATACTTCTGACATATGTGTAAATGCACTATTAACTGTAATAATAATATTTGTTCACTCATACATGTAAATACACTATTAACTTTAATAATAATATTTGTTCTAGACTCATGTAAATGCACTATTAACTTTAATAATAATATTTGTTCACGCTCTCATATGTAAATGCACTATTAACTTTAATAATAATATTTGTTCACACTCATATATGTAAATGCACTATTAACTTTAATA
>JAPQRP010000016.1:980078-991054 GCA_037367295.1 Apogon hyalosoma | reverse complement strand
ATGTATATATATGATTCGAACTATATTTCATTACAATTACAACATCATACACTATTCCTCATAAAAATCCAGTTCAAATAAAATGCAGGATATAATATCTGAGAGGGCATATCTGGATTGAGCCAATCATGTGACCTCATGTGTTACTACGCTTCAACCTGCCTGGACACAGTCACAGTCAGAAAACCAGAACCAACAGAGACTGGACAGAGTTCTTAACCCCTTGGCCCCAATAAGACATCTAAGAAACTGCGAAGCAGACACCAAAAAGATGCATTATAGACATTATATAAACTAAATGTCCTCTAAAATTAACCTTTATTTGAAACATAGTATAGCAAACTATTACAGGATCAAAAACAAATCAATTTTAGCTTTAAAATGTCTCTGTTTTGAATGTCTGGGGTCGCCAGAAATTTGTGATGTTAAAATGGGGTTAGACAAAAAAGGTTGGAACCACTGGGGTAAACACTCCAGATTTTAGCCAAAGGCTCGTTTCCATCCATTGTCCCACAGACGATGTTCCATTAAAAAACAGTAAAAGTACAAACAACTATAAAATTCTATAAATAGTCAGATATTTCAACCATGCACATATTATTGACACTATACCCAGTACTTCCCACAGTATTTCATTCTGTGTTTCTATTGGCTGCTTTAATGGTGTCATTAAAAACAAATAACGGGGCTGTCAGAACATCTGTTCTCCTCTGTTTGTTTGTAGTGGTCCAAGTACTGGTGCGGTTAGAATCCACCACAGAGCCAGCATAGTCGTATGTGATGGTCTGTGTTTTCATCCGATGGTTCAGTGGTGCAGCTCTAACGAGGCTGAGGCTGAAGTCGACCTCCTCTAAATGAGCTGCATCTGTGTCATCTTTGCTGGTATTTGTGTGTGTGACGACAGACGGGACCGTTGTAGTCACCGCCCACTGTGTGTGTGTGTTCTGCAGAGTGGGGACCTGGCCAACTCGTTCAGACTCATCAGTGTCGTCAGCCACATCGGAAACAGCTCGTCCTCTGGTGAGAACTCCTGCCTGTTCAGGCCAATGAATGAAAGGTGCAAATGTTTCAAACACGTGTCAGCTGTTGATGTCCCCCTTAGGCCACTACATCAGTGACGTGTTCGACATGAAGAAGCAGTCGTGGCTGACGTACAACGACCTGGACGTGTCGCGCACACAGGAAGCAGCCGTTCAACGAGACCGTGACCGCAGCGGGTACATCTTCTTCTACATGCACAAGTGAGTTAGCACAACCAAACTGAACTTGAGGTCATCTGCACAGGTTCACACACTTTAACCAGTTACACTCCTAAGTCAACCCCCTCACTGTGGCTGAGCGCATAACTCTGTTTTCTTGTATGTCAAATCAGTTTTCCCTGTTGAAATGAATTAAAATGCCATTAATCCGTTCCAGCCCATTTTCACCCCTATCATATAGATAACTAGTTGCTTTTCCATTTGACATCTGCACAAAACTTTACCCATATTTACTACATGTTGAAAAAAGTGCGCAATGTGGGTTTTTCCATTAAATCACAAATGCAATGATTTGTTTATTTATTATCATGAAATGACACTAGAAGTCATTCCATAAACATGGCGATGAACCTAAATATGGTGTTCATTTCCAGATACAGTCATTATTCTTCTATATTCCCCCTCTATCTCCTACTAAATTCTAAAATGATGTGGTTTCCTGGTGTGTCCACACATACACATGTTTGGGTGAAAACTCTTCTTCTTTTGTTGTAACATCTGTCAACATCTGTTCTTTTTTTTTTTTTTTATTCACATGACTCTAGCTGTGGAAAAAGGTCTTTCCATTGCAGTTTTGTGTGATATACTATTTGTGCTATGCCTGAAAAACCACCTCTTGCCAGTACAAACTTTTAATTATAAAACAAGAGTTTTGGTGAAATTGTTGTTTCTCCATTAGGTAAATTTTTAAGTGCAAGTTATATTTATGCAATTTGAGGGTCAATGGAAAAGAGACTAGTGACACCAGTTGAAGCTCAGTGTTGTGTGTGGTGTCCACTAAACAGACATGTTGGACTAGTCTGTGTCCTGGTGCTGGGTGGTCCATGTCTCTGTTCTGGATCAGTACTGACGGGTTCCTCCTCTAAACCCCACATGTCCTACCGTCATTCTCTGCTGAGGTGCCCTGCGGCTTTGGAACATTAATAATGAGTATTTAATTGACATGGGTTTGATTTGAGTTGGTTAGTTTTTTTTTTTTACATGTAAATGTGCAGATTTTGGTGATATTAGGTATTACAGGTGTTATCTCCTGCTGTCGCTGTCCAGAGGGGAGGTGCTGAAATACTTTGTCTGGAAGAGGTTTTTAAATGCATTTTTAAAAATTTCAACTGAGACAATTTGTCCAACCAATTTCTCTGAGACTATTCAGCCAATTGATCAATCAGCGGACTCCGCCCTAAAATGGTCCTTGTCCAATCCTACGTTTGTAACTGTTACTTGGGAGCGGAACCTCTGACAGACAATTAGCATTGAGCAAGAGTTGAAGCGTTGTGCCTATGGAACCTGTAATTCCAACAGCAGATATTCTGAAGGTTTGGATGGAGGTGTTTTCCTCCACCCGTTCCCAAAGCCTCAAACTCAACTACACAGATGTCTGCTGTGGGTTCAACATGTGGCAGAACCCACTATCAACATCTAGGAACCATGTTACTTACAGCTAGCATTGTTTGTAGTAGCTAGCATTTAGCCTATCATCCTTAGCTTAGCTAGTATTTATTGTCATTTGTATTTTAAGGAGACTGATCTCATGAAATTGCGTTGTATGTCATGTCAATTCTTATGACATTTGGCGTGCTATACATAGGCATTTTCAAATTTTTGTGTGATATTCAGCACCCTTTGATCATGTGTCAATTTACACTAAGATCTCAGGTTCACTTAACCCTGTGTGGTATTTCACACAGCGTGAACATACACACAGAAAGCTTATAATGCGTACAGATAACACGATACCGATAAAAGTGGCGTGTATTTACGCGAGTCATGATATCACATTGTCTAATGAGGATGCTACAGCTTTTCAGTTAGGACCAACATACCAGCAGAGCCAGGGCAGGACTGGTCCAGAAGGGTTTGTATTTGGTCTGCTTTAAATGGTGGGTCTTCTCCTGGTGTTTGGACAGGTATCTACTCTGTAGGAACACTGATCTGCTTTGGCCTCCGTCCCAGTTCTGTCTCCATCCTTCTGAAGCTGATGTTGTGGATGTTGCTCACCGCTGCATATTCCAGTCCCTTCTCCCTCCATCTTGATGAAATCTTGAAGCTTTACTCCAAAAACCATCACTGACACTTACAGATACAGCTGCACATGCCATGACAATCAACTTTCATGGAAGTTTCAGGGAACGTGCAACAATAAATAAGAGTGGTGGTTTTGAAAGACCACTTCATGAACGTTCCTCTATAGAATGTATGGTTTAGTTTTAACATGTGTCATCATTTCATAGAATAGCAGACAGTTTATTCATCACTGCGTGGCATTTTCAATGTAAATTTATGGAGAGATTCTGAAAGCTTGTCAGACATAGCAACAGTAACTAAGGGGGCGGGGCCCCACCAGTCGGTCAATTCTTTTCAGATTTCACACATATGTCTGCGTCTTCTGCTGTTGTTTAGGGATGTGTTTGAACAACTGTCAGAGATGGAGAAACCAGGAGTGGGCAGCACGTCAGAGGCAGGAAGGAACGTCCTACAGCCACTGTGAACCCGGTCCTGGACCTGCAGGACTCTACCTGACCCCGGTGGGTGGAGGAGTACCGCTGAGAGCCGTCCTTGGTCTGTCATGTTCCAGCACTTCCTCTGTCCTCATAATGATGACTCCCAGACAGGCTCCGTTGGTGCTGGTGTGGGGCCGTAGTCCCGGTTCCACTCATGCAGTTTTGTGTTTAGTGGATCAAATGTTGCCTTTGGAGGCTGAAGTTTTTCTTTGCTCTGATTTTATCGAACAGATGTTTTGTAAAGGCTGGTTTCTCGGTAAGCTCGTTTGACCTTTAATGCTATTTCCTTCACACTTTAACGGATACTTCAAAGCAACTAACAAACGGCACATGTTGGATTGATGCATTGTATGTTTTGCAAACTTTATTTCTCCATATAAACTAAATAAAGACATATTCTATGTTGGTGTATAAGCCATTATATACTTAGAGGGTGGTTGTATTTAGCAGGTACATTTGGTGCAATATTTCTGTTCTGGTAGAATCTGGCCAATTCAGATCCGCCTTCTGGTTCCTCAGACTTTTTGTGCTTCTACTTATTTGTGGCTTTCTCAGTATTTTATACAAACCTGGGGTAAAAAACTAAAATCAGTACGCTTGACTGGGGTTTTGACCTTGTGCGCTTTACTTTTGAACTTTTCACCAGATTGTTTATGAAAATGTGTCAGACCTCAGCAGTAACTTTACAAAAGCCAAGAGTTTTCTATTTATTACAGCACAGGATTGTTTTATCAGACAAAGTTATGTGGCAGCAGTCCAGTTCAGTTTAGTCCAGTCCAGTTTAGTCCAGTTCACACTGGTCGTCCAGGAGACGCCGTCCTAGTGGTGTGTTCTGTTGTCAATGCAAACCCAGTTTAGTGTGGGTTCTGTCAGTTGGTCTTGGTTTGTAGAACAGAGCAGATGGAAGTGTTTCTGTTCATGTGATGGTTCCAGCTTTGGTTGTATGTCAGTGTAAAGTTTTCTATTCTTCAACCACCTGGTCTTATTAGTTTGAACCTCAACGCCACATGAAAAGATCACAACAGCCTTTATTGACACAACAGCATCATAAGTTATTATTACACAAGTGTCAGTCAGAGCGGGCTGGATCAGAAACCAAAAAGCCTGTGGAAGTGCTGGGAAAGTGTCCACTGTCATCCTTTTATGTGTGCGTCAGATTTGGAAAAACATTCTTTCAACAAAAACAGGATCTCATGTATTTGTGAGGTTAGAATGACCATCTTTTTTCTATGCTTCATACCCAAGTGATTCTTTCTATAGCAAATTTGAATAAAATCTTCCACTCCAGTGCACAGACTTTTCCTTGGAAAACCCGGTTTGACTGATGTACAGACGGCAGTTCCAGTTCTGACCTTCTGTAGAACCATGAGGTGTCCTATGATTAAACCTCTTCATCACCACATCATATAGGATGTATTGGTAAAAGAAAAAGGAGAGTTTGGGCTTAAAAATACTGAAAATGGGAAAAAATATTTAGTAAAAATCCAATCAAATGAGGTGTGTCTTATTTGTAATTCAGCAAATATTCAGCCTGACAGGGACGTATGAGACCTACTGGGAAAAACTACTCCGATCAACAAATGATCAAAAATGTCATGAATGTAGCACATCCACACTACAGTCTGACATTCGATTTGGTTTTAATGTGGTTTTTTCCAGTGGTTTTGAATCTGTACGTAGGACCAGAGTATGAGGCAGCGAGTCGTACACCCCTACGCCCAAAAAAAAGAGGCAAGTCTTGGCCAGAACCATGCTAATTATCAATATACTGTTTTACCTCATCTATTTTTTTTTTTTTTTTACAAATATGAAGCAAATCCTTCATTAACTCTAGAGGGTCTGTGGATGCGTGGCAGCAGGCGGAGCCTCGCTGAAACTAATAATTTAGAATTCTCAGTTTCAGAAGTGAATGTTTGGGCCATAGTGTCATTCTGTTTGGTGTGTGTTCGGTGCAGGTGGAGACGGTAAAAACGGGCTGAGAAGGGAATTTACCGCAAACAGAAAGTGGTTCATGAAAGAAAACATACCACCATGTTTCTATTGGTGTAAAAGTGCATCACATGGACCAATCCCAGACATCCATACTGTGGCCTGTGTAATCGAACTACTCTGTTAGACCGGTCATCTGCATCTGAGATCAGTTTACACTGCATTTGGAATCCCAGTCGCTGAAAAGGAAGTAGAATTTATTGTTTTCCCCTATTATTTTCAGTATTTAATGATTTCTAAAGTCTTTTTGTACATGGTTGAATATGTGTTGTAAGCTGTTCTAATGTTTGTGTGATGAACAGGATCTGACCATACATTCCATCACACACCTCGCTTTGACGCCCACTGGAATATTACACCCCCTGGTTTTATTATTTGCACCCCCGTTCCTCCATTTCTGCCTCATACACTGGTGTAGGTCTACAGCAGAAAAATAAGGCAGCTCATTTTATTGACCTGTACAATTTCTGTTTTACAAATTAAAAATGAGCCTTTTCAGTAGATCGTATGTGTGCTGCACTGATTGAGTTTTTCTTTGTACGAGATCCTGATCTGTAGTGATGAGGTTTCAGTGGAAGTGCAGAGGCCGTGTCCATGTACAGTCCAGTCCAGTCCAGGCTTTGTGGCCCCGCAGTCACGTGTCCTGGCTGCATTTCTTGGTCAGCGGCTCCAGCTGTTGGCCCGTCAGCCTGTTGAACTCACTCAGAATGTAACACTCCATCTGCAGCATCTGGAAGGACACGGACATGCTTTAAATCACAGGTCTGGTGTATTTAAAGGCCATGACTCTGGGTCCGTTTACATATCTGATCATATCTGACTTCTGGAGTCATCAGATTATTGATCAAACACTAATAATAAACAGTCTAATCTGATCTGTTTAATCCGATAACAGCAGTAGGCAGGGCAAAGTTTATGTGTACAGCAGAATTCATACACAGGCCAACTCACAGTGCTTTACAAAAATGGAAAAGAGACAAGTTAAAAACACACAATTACAGGTAAAACAATCAATAAAACAAACAATTAAAATAGGTAATTAAATTAAACTAAAAAAGAGTGCAGATTAACACACCTGTCCCAGTCCTCCCATGTCTTCATGCATGTAAACAGCTTTTATTTAGTTCAGTTTCATCTGAACATGTGGAAAAACTATTGAAATCATAGAAAATGGAAGTGACATAGATGACGACAGTCGGATTCTACCATCGTACATACGAACTGTCAAAGAAATCCAATAATGGACTGAAGCGTCTAAGGTAGGGTTTACGATTATCGCATTTCTGAAGTGACTGTAAAGGCATCAGATGTGATTATTAACAGTTATGGGACTGTTGTGGTCATGGAAACAGAGATGGTTTGAAAGGTCCGAGGACTGACTTGAATTCAAAGGACAGAACAGACCTGCTCCTGTTTCCTGTTCTCACACAGTTTGACTTGAGGTTTTTCACACGTGTTGGTACTAGTGTCATGTGTGTTGGACTGAAGGTTTGACCCGTCAGGCTCTAACTAGTTCTGTGGTCCACCTTTAAGTAGTTTGGATTATGGACCGACCCAAACTGGGGCTGCTCTGATCTACCTGATCTGGGTCCAGCTTTTGGAAAATGAATAAAGATGCGTCACCTCAACCCACTGGTCTTCAGTCTCGTGGCGGTAGCCCAGCAGGTGACAGATGCCATGAGCCGTGACCACCTGGAACACACAAAGGTCATGTGTCATTTAGCCAAGACCCACACACACGCCCCTGGAGGCCATTTGGACCAATCAGTGAGCAGAACCCACACCAACAGCGCAGCAGGAACGCCAGGGGAACCACGGCCGATCTGCGGTCTGGGTTCATCATCTGCTCCATCTGTAAGTGTCCACCCCTGCCTGAAGTCCATCTGTGGACACCTGAGGCTCATGTGATTTAACCCTCGGCCATTTTTGTCCATTTTTCTTTTTTCGTTTGTTGATCATTTTGGCTGTTGTTGCAGCTTTTGGCATGAAATTTGGCAGAAATGTTTCTTTTAGTTATATTTTTGAAATCCAGCGTCTTTTAGATGCATTTTATTTTCCCATGATGCATTTTGCTCCCTCTGGTCACCCTCATGGACATAAATCTCTTACACAACTTCTCTCCTGCTCAAAACTACCAAACAGTCAATATTTTTCAGGATTTTAACCCATTAAATCCCAGTTTAATAATTTGAATTCTGAGTGATTTATGACAAAAAAAACCAAAAACACATGAAATGGAATATTTTCCATAAAATGAATAGTAGGTGGATGAAACATTAGTGGTTCTTAGAGCCTTGGATAGGTCACAGATGATCAACTAAACGGACTTGAGTGCATTAGTATTTTTTCTGTAGTGTCAGATACTCCCTGTGGTTTCCCTCGTGGACATAAATGAGCCACTGACTTCCATTAGAACCAGGGTTTTGAATCTCACTGCCGTTATGGATCATTTATGCTCTGTGTTTGGACTTCAGACATATTCATGTTGAAATGATGGGTGTTTTTGGTGTTCAGTCTGTGACCCAGGTACATCCAGGACTCCGCCTTTCCTGGTGTCGTACTCACCGTCAGAGCTCCGTGCAGGTCTGTGGATTCATCCTGACACTGCTTCATTACAAACTCCACCCCCAGGAAAATGTCACCGAGGTTCAGCTCGTCTCGGTGCAGAGGACAAGGCAGCTTCCCAGGTCGGATATCCTGGAAAAAAAACACACACACACAATGAATGCACATGATAGAGTGAAAGTAGGCGCTCGATTCCATGATGAAAAAGAGTTTGACTTTGTCCAGTAGCTCAGCCGTCAGGACTGCGTTTCTGCTCATATTTACACAGAACTGGGCCCCAGTGTTGGGAGTGGCCTTTAGGTCAGGCAGCGTTGAACTGATGAGTGAATGCTGCTCTTTTACTGTGTCCAACCTAAGGCCCACCTGAGCACTACTCTGATGTTCAACCAGCATCCAGTGAGGGGGGTGGCCCACCTGGGCTCACTAACAGATTTAGACACATTTGTCCACAGTATTTGACAGAAATAGACCTTTAGTAAACATAGAAAAAGTCTGAGGTCTTTGAGTTCATGTCGAGCTCATGAAAACTGGGACAAAAACCAGTGTTGTGTTTCTATTTTTATTCAGGGTATGTCACAGCAGCATACTTTCAGAAGTTTGAATGTGATGCTATATTGACAGAACTGGTTCGAGTTTCCGGTTCCTGCGTAGGGTGGTGAAAACAGATCCAGTTCAGGTGGACTCTGATCCCCATATCCAGTGGAAGTAGATGGAGCAAATCCACAGGGAACACAAAACACTGGCATCAAACAAACGACTGGACAGAAGCATCATCTGCTGTATGACGGGAACATCAGTAGGTGGACTTAAAGGTTTTCAGCAAAATCATCATCTGGGAAAAGTCAACTTTAAAAAAAAAATAAACTGTTGCTGAAGCTCAAACAGATGGAACTGGAGAACATCTGAACTGGTCAAAGCCCCTGAAGAGCAGAGACTGTTCAGATGACGGGTCAGACACGGACACGTAATAAAAACAATAATGATGGATTAGATTTATATAGTTCTTTTCTATTAACACATACTCAAAGCACGTACGTACAATGGATCCATTATTCATTCACTCTCACATTCTCCCTCTGGTGGTGGTAAAGTACACCTGTATCCACAGCTGCCCTGGGGCAGACTGACAGAAGCGTGGCTGCCATTTCACACCTACGGCCCCTCCCACCACCACAGTGTGAGTGACACTGGAGGCAAAGAGGGTGTGTCTGCCCAAGGACACAACAGCACATGACTGGGGCAGAGCGGGATTCGAACCGCCAACCCTTCCGTTATTGGACGACCTGCTCCACCTCCTGAGCCACAGCCGCCCCATGTGACTGTTCCTGACCTCACGTCAGGGTGCTGTTTAAAGTCACACTTAATCGAGATTGATTTCCCCATGTATGTGATCAGTTGTTTTATGGAGGAAAGTCCAGTGGACAGAACTGAGGAGGCCATGGTCCACCAAGAGCCCACATAGGATAGTCTAGTATAGAGGTAGACCAGCAGAAAGATACAGCCAGAGACACATAGAGATGGTATTTCTGTAGAGATATTTTTAAATATACTTTTATACTGTTTTTGCGTATATGCTTTTCCTTGTTTCTGGAATAAAGCACCACTCATTTGTCATTTTCACGTCTGCTTCACATTTGTTTTCATGTGTTCAAATAATCTTTTTCTGGAATGAGTGAACTAAATAACCCCTCTTCGGTCCCCTTCACTGACCCCCTCTTCGGTCCCTTCCGTCCCCTTCAC
Source organism: Apogon hyalosoma (assembly GCA_037367295.1). NCBI lineage: Eukaryota > Metazoa > Chordata > Actinopteri > Kurtiformes > Apogonidae > Apogon > Apogon hyalosoma. The sequence continues at coordinate 981,003 of JAPQRP010000016.1, read as the reverse complement.
TGACCCCCTCTTCGGTCCCTTCCTTCAGTGACCCCCTCTTCGGTCCCTTCCGTCCCCTTCAGTGACCCCCTCTTCGGTCCCTTCCGTCCCCTTCACTGACCCCCTCTTCGGTCCCTTCCGTCCCCTTCAGTGACCCCCTCTTCGGTCCCTTCCGTCCCCTTCAGTGACCCCTGTCCTTCCCCTGCTGGTCTGTGCTCAGCTCAGGCCGCTGTCTTTACCTCATAGAAGGGGAATGACAGCACATCTGTTGGGCTGTTCCTCTTCCTGTAGATGTGGTTGATCTGCTGCATCCTGCGGTTGTCCACACAGATCAGGCCCAGGTCGAACTTCTGGATGCCCAGGATCAGCCTCAGAGTGTCCACGTCCTTCCGCAGCCGCGCGCGCCGCAGAGGCACCGCCCTCTGCAGGTTCCGCAGGAGAACCCCCATGACACCTGCTAGAACATCCCTAAAACAGAAACTACTCAAACCGAACCAGTCCTCCGAACGGCTGCTAAACCCGCTCGGTCATTTATCCGGTATTTGACGGACACGGAGCCGAAGCGGTGAGGCACGTGACCAGACAAGGCGCCACCGTCCTCCGGTATGAGCGAGCAGCTGACCGACTATTTACACCGAATACGGAGAACCCGGAAGCACAGAAGACACAAGAAGGAACCCCCCTCTGCAGTCTGGACCACGGACGAACCCCAGGAGCAGAACACAGGCACGGGGACCGCGACCAGTGCCGGACCGGAAGTCGTCTTCTTCTTCTGTCCTTTTATTGGCGGCTTCCAAACAGCGTTCTGAGGTGCATACTGCCCCCTCCTGTACCGGAGGGGGAGCACCAGGGTTATGACTTCAGGTTACAACACACACACACAGACACACACACACACACACACACACACACACACACACACACACACACACACACACACACACAC